>SNQJ01S0167395.1:20894-36223 GCA_010110895.2 Picea sitchensis | reverse complement strand
AAAAGGGCTCGAAGTGAAGCTCGAAGTGAAGCTCGATAGTCAATAAAGAAACTTGTGTGGGAATGAGATCCTTTTGCAACAGACTCTTTGAGTCTTTGTTCTATTCTATTCTACCTATATATGAGCTTCTATTCACTTCTAATTTCCGCTATCCTTTCCTTAGTATTCATAGAAAGAAAGGGTTTCACCTTGACTCTGAACACTTAAAAAACATACCTTCAAAGCGAGATTAGGCGAAAATATTTATGATTCCTATGATTTTAAGCTGAAAGAAAGTATGTCTAGGCTAATCTTGATAACTTTAGCTCCTCTATCATATTTTAAAATGATTAATTCACTCAAGGTCAATCCTTGAAAAATAAAACTCCCATAAAATATTCCCTATAGGCGAAGGTGTATTGAAGATCGGGAGAGAATTAGCTCAGAGTAAAATCAAAAAATTGTTGAAAGACCTTCATTGTTAAACTTTAAGAAAATATTACCCCTTGTGTGATACATACAAATTGATTTCCCCCAATTCAAAAATATTAAAATATAAGACAGATGGTGAAAGGAAATTCATAATCTGATTGCCCCCATCTAGTCCAAGACAAATGATGAAAGTAAATTCGTAATTTGATTTCCCCCATTTTGTCCCAAAAGATATAATCAAAGGAAATTCATGTAATGATTTCCCTCATCTCAGCAAAATGTGAATTGAAGTGGTGAAAGGAAATTCAATGGGATATGTAGATAACTTCACCAAGGTACTGAATAGGCTCGCTGGTAATGAAGCAATATCTACGATATCTGTAAGGTTGGCATACACGTATATAACATACTCTGGTATCTATTTCTCTTTCCGGTAATATTTACATTCTAAACAAACAAGGGATTCCCTAAATAAATCATTAAATTTACTTAACCTTGATGCGAACGAAATCGATCAAAGTCTGATATTTCAGTTAAAGTTGTTTCGATTATCTTAAGCAGATCCAAATTTAGTTTTAGGAAAGGGAAATTTTAAATAACCTAACTTGATATCAATGATTAGATGTGTTTTGAAGGCTTTCTGAGATTTGGTTGAAGTTCATTTTTTCTCTATATGATTAATCCCTAAAGGGGTTTCCCATAAATGCAATAATGACTCCATTTACCCAATAAAGGCACTTGGTCTATTGTTCTTCCACGTATCACGAGGAGACGCGATCCCTAGATGGAGCCTATGTTGGAACACATATAATCCTGAACTTTTAAGCTTTACATTCTCCACTTCATGAAACTATAATTTTTCCCAAAACGGTAACTTAGAGGAGAATTTTCGAATTTTAAATCAAATGCAGTTCTGATTAATCAGTAATAAGGCGCACGTGATATCTGTCGTTGATGATTTTTTTTCGTTTGATCGAATGACCATAATTTCTCTGGAGTTTTGGAGCCGCCTAATGGTTAAAGACGCGAATCACTAAAGGTTGCTATGGAGCTTCGCGCTTCAGGAATTTTGATAAGTCTTAACGATAAAAGTCCTAAAACCTGAAAGTGTATGTTCATCACTTTTCCTAAACCTTTGAAGGACACGAGTCATGGGACACGAGTCGCAGGACACGTGTATCTTTTGAATCTTCCCTGAGTTAACACATGGCACCCATTTCTAACATTTTCGTTTGAATATTCATACGATTCTAAGTAACATGTGGCACCTCCCATTTCTCGACACGTCATCTGCGACACATCACTACGGGAGATGACCCTTTGGAAATATAACAAATAATTAATTCATAAATCACTGAAGCACCAAAATGCCGAAGTATTAAACTTTGATAAATTGAGTCGATCATGGTCAAGAGATAATTAATGACTTCGCACTTCGGGGTTTAGACGTTCACCCTTCATCGTATCCTAAAATCTTCTAAGTCTGAATCTCTGAAACACTTAAAGTTAAACATGATTAATTAATACTTAAAATAGGTTACCGGATAATTAATCACTTCGCAGTTTTGGGTTTCAGATATTTTCTCTCGAGAAACAATTAAAGTTCCTGAAGTCCGAACTCCCGAGACACTCAAAATTAATGCATTTTTAAACATGATTAATTAAAGTTTTAAAAGTCATTATCGAGGGATTAACCTTCGCAGGTTCGGGATTTAGATAATTCTCACTTGGTCTCATCTAAATTTCCTGAACACGAACCGTCGAATATTAATGACATTTATGACCAATTAATGGTAATGATTCAAATGTGGATCGCGAATCGCGAGGTAGAATTTTCCATTAAAGTTAATAAATTTGTCATCAATAAATCTATACTAGAATCAATGTATCATATTTGAATAAACTCACTTGGAATTCGAACTCATTTTCACCTTTCGCAATTAGCAAGCTTTCATTAGTTTGAAAAATATCACAGATTTCCTCTGTAATAGGTAACCTCACTCAATTTCTTAGAGATCATGGCACTGAGAAAAATGATGAAGAAGCCTGATGCGGTTGGTGAAGGTTCAAATCCAAATGCAGACATTTTTTTGGACACTACGCCGTGAGCTATAGACTCTGTTAAATCTTGGACACAGGTGTTCGAGGTTCTGGAACATGAGATTATAAACTTCCCATAAGATTCTGGCGATAAAGTAGATAATACCCATAAAGCTAAACTTAGATATATAGCCCAAACAAATCCACACAAGATATTTGCGTGGTCGAGACTCATTCTGTATAATGACATGATAAGCTAGGCTCTGGAAAACATCGACATACAAACTAGGAGCATCTTCAACCATCAAAAGGTTGTTTTTGGCTCTTTTTGACCAGAACACATCCAAGTAATGTATAAGTTGTCTCCCACTCCTAAATATAATTACAATGTTGCATTTATGTTAGAGTTTGAGCAAAAATAATGCATACAATATGACAAGAGTTATCCCGATATGATCAGGTCCTGGTGGGGGCACCCGGAGAAATTCAGGGCCTACGCTCATGGAGTGTATGCCACAACATTGTTGGATGTTAACATGATTTACGTAGCCATGATGCTCTGTAGATTGTTCAGGAAGAAGAGTCCTACTCATTTCCCGGTGGAATGGGTATCTATCATGCATGAGGTGGCTGAGGGATACACTTTTAATTGGGCCAAGATGTTGTCGGATAATCTGGCCAAAGAAATTACTAAATACAAATTGGCAAAATCAAAGGGGTAGCCTACCCCTTTCTATATGTCTGTGTATGTCATGGATTTTATCAATTTCATAACCCCTTTCCCACTAATGAATTAGAGCTGGACCCCGACCAATGTAGAGCCTATTCACTTCTACCATTCCAAGTTGTGGGAGGAGAAAGCCAAATATTTCTTCTATGAAATCTGCCATAATGTAGTGGTGCATGTTCATATAGTCATATATGGTCAACCCCCTCCTCGGATTTCAGACAGGATCATGGGAAATCTGGGAAAACTGGTAGATTGGTTCATTGATCAAAACTTCTCTTATATCAGGGTTTTCAGATGCTCAGTTCCTCCCCATGCTCTCCCGCATTCTTTACCAAAACAGTTGGTGTGAAGGGAAGTAGCTTACTAGACAATAATGGGAGGCATCAACAAGGAGCTGAAGGCAGCCCAGAAAAAGGTATGGTCGACCTTCCCTATCCAGGTCGGCATGTTTTCACTCTTGGATTTCGGGCACTCCAAAGTGGAGGCCACAAGTTTAGAGGATGTCAAATTGGTTGACATTGAATTTAAAAGGCATGATCCATACAAAAGTGTGGAGAACCACATGGACCAATTTAACATGAAGAGATATGTGCATGAAAACTCCCCATATGATGAAATATTCAGGGGATTTAAGTCTTACAAGGAGGTACAGGACAGGTTCCAAACACTGTCCCCAGATCAACATGCTAGTTTCCTCAGTTTCCAAAGACACAGGCGAAACAATTTGCCAAAAATATTACAAGGAGAATCGATAGTCGCTCCTCATGAACAAGAATCTATACCTCCAGTTTTTGAATTAGGGTTCTCTGGTAAAAATGATATTGACGAAACCCAAAGAGATTTGAAGTTTTGACTCAGAAATTAGAAGCTTCATTATCAAGTCCACTGGGCCCTCAGCCAATGACTCAGCTTGAAGCCTTCCTAAATCAAGGGCAGGATGTATCTCATTCGACACTAGCCACACCTGCTGTCGATACAGCGGAACAACAAAAGTCTACAAAAATCGGTACTCCTATTACATCATTGACACCCGTGCAGTCTAGTTTCAAAAATCGTAGTTCCAAAATCATTCTTGTAAGTGATCTTACCCCAATATTGTCCGAAGAAATGCCTCCTTCGGATTTATTCTTTAGCAAGAAACGAAGGGCCATTGTCAAGAGAGAATCACACCAAAAGGATAGAGTAATAACCAAAAGGCATAGGATGTTGTATGACGGGCATGATCGCGATGATTCAAAATTCGTGAAAGAAGTTGTAGGTTCATTGGTGCCTTTTCTACTGCAAATCAATGGTCTGTGGAGAATTTGGCAGAGCAACTAAGACAAAAACTCCTATTGGTGGGGCAGTTGCAAGATCAAATATTGACCTTGGAACATACTGTAAGGAATAATATGAGCCAAGACTTTTGAATTCCTTAAGTTTAATCTCTCCTTTTATAATTTTATAACTCTCCTTTAATCCCATGAATTACACTAATACTCGCCAAAAAAATTGAATTCCAAATGAAGGGATGCAAAGAGGGCCAGGTCTCATTAGTTAAGAAGGAAGTTCAACCTCCACCTAGGAGAGGAATTTTGATGACTAGACCCCTGGGAAAACAAATAGAACAAGGTCCCGAAAAGGGAAGTGGGGACATAGAATACCTACAACGGATGATAAAGAAACTGTCGAATGAAATCATAGAAATGAAAAGAAGTGTCGGGGAAGGAAACCAAGGTCAAAGGCCCTATAAACCCCTTTTTAAAAGAAACCCAACGTTCAAACAGATTGAACCTCCCCCAACCAACTTAAACATTGACCTGGTTAATGTAGCATCCAACTCTTTTTGTACGTGCCATCAAGAGAAACATTCTGAAAGATATTGCCCCCAATGGGTGCACGCTATGAATTTAATGGCCAATTGGTTCCTAGACGAAGTTTCTCTTACCAAACAATCAAGCGGCTCAACGGTGAACATCGACGATCAAGAGGAAGTTGAGCCATCGAAAGAAACAACAATGTTTTTATGGGATCCAAACTTCTTGATGCCTCCCAATGATGTATTTGAAGTTAAGGAACCACCCGTTGAGGTTTTGGCGGTGCAAACCCAAAGTAAGGGTCAACTGGTCTGAAATGACCTTATCATTGTCCAATCTTCGAGAGAAAAACAAACAGTCGATCACTCAAAAACATCTTTTGTAACCCAAAGAAATCCTATAAACATACATACACGGGAGTCACCCAAGTTGGACTACAACATAGTACAAGACTTAAAGAAGTTGAAGGCTAATCTGTCAGTCATGGATATGTGAAGAATTAACCAGTAAAAGGATTTTCTGTTGTAGGCCTTGTTATCACATAAACTTGTCAGAGTCTTGTGAATTTGGGGTTTTTGCCTTAGTTTGCAATTTTTTCCTGTCTCTCCTCCTTTTGTAGATCCGATCGTTAGTTTTCCTCTCGGCTCATAGTTTTTATTTTGTTGGCCTCTATCCGTTTGATCGACCTATTTTTCCCAGAATGGAAAGGTTGGAATTAGAGGGGAAGCAGACATACAAAAATCCTCAAAATGTTGATAACAAAGGCAACTTCAGGAGGCCGAGAAACAATGCTCCTCATAATATACAAAGAGAACCTTGAAACAAAGATAGGGATGATCAGAAAATCCAGACCCCTCTTCAAAATAATCTTGTTGCAGATGGTGATGGAGAGGAAGAAGACCTTGGCCAAAAAATCCATTGTCTTGAAGACGCATCTCCTTCTCCTCACTTAACTCAATCAACATACGAGGAGTCTCTCATGGATATCCAATTAAACGAGCTAAGAAGAGGGGATAAGGCCAACGACAGCCCAAAAAAATACAATCCTAGGTCTAAGAAGAAAGAAGGGAAGTCTGACGTCCCTAATCAGCCTTCTAGAGCAGAGAAGTCTACTAAAGATGCAACAAACATTAGAAAGGAAAAGAAAGCCCAAAATCCCTCACCAGTAGCCAAAATTCCTATCCCATAATTGAGAAAAATTATGAAACCCCCTTCCTCCTTTAGCTTTGAGCACGGAATTAAAAAAATTAGGATCCTTGCGCCCCTTTCAGAGTTAGTCAAGCATGAAGATTTCAAACAATCCCTCTGTAAGTTGTTGCAATCTGATCCATCTTGCCATCCCACAGACTCAGTAAATCTCCAAGATGAAAAGCCAGTAGTCATCTTAGGTCCTATGGTAGAAGATAGAGATGATTCATCCACTCCCTTCTATACATCACTGAACATACATGATAAGGTGTACATAATCTCATGCCCAAAACTGTCATGGAAGAACTAGGACTAGAAATCAAAAAAGAATACCATGACTTATATTCCTTTGATTCCAGGAAAGTGAAATGTCTTGGGGTCATCAAAGATCTGGTTGTGACCTTGTTCCAGTTGCCCATGAAAAGTGTGGTTATGGATATTGTGGTAGTTGATGTTCCTCCCAAGTTCAGAATTCTTTTGTCAAGATCTTGGATAAATGGCTTGGAGGAACATTGCAGATGGACCTCACATATGCTACCATTCCTGTATTTGGGGGGGAACATAGAAGAATGTATAGACAAGCTCAGTTGGCCTATATCATTAGTGATGAATAAGACCCCATCAATCATCCTATTTTTTCCCTTAATGTTGATTTAGGATCCATCTTGTTACAACTCATTGATGCTCCCGAAGCCCCTCTTGAAATCAAAAGCAGACCCTTACCCTCTGTGAATATTCTCCTTCGATTACCTCTGTGTGGAAAATGTTCTTCAAAGGAGCCTCTTCTAGAGAAGGTGTTGTAGCTAGAGTGGTCCTTGTTTCTCCTATTCAAGAAATTGTATCTCTGTCATTCAAGTTAGAATTTAAAACTACCAATAATGTGGCAGAATATGAAGCTCTTATTTTGGGTTTGAGGGCTGCAAAATACATGGGAATTGAAGATATATCAGTGTTTGGGGATGCTGAGTTGATTGCCCAGCAGATCAGAAATATTTATCAGGTGAAACACCCTCGACTAAGATCCTGTAGAAATGAAGTGTGGGATCTGGTTGACAGTTTTTTCTCAGCTTTCAACATTTCATTTATTCCAAGAGAAGAGAATGTCATGGGTGACTCTTTGGCTATATCAAAAAGAAATTTCAGAGTCCCTTTGCCACCTAAACTCAGGTATGATGTAGAAGTGAAATATAGACCCTCTATACCTGATAATGTAAAACATTGGAAAGTGTTTGAGGATGATCTTGAACTCAAAAGATTCTTGGAGACTGTTGAAGAGTTTTCTACATTACACATTGATCAAGATCCTAATTCTGAAATAAATCCTCATGCTGATGTTTTTTGGAACAAAATTGCTAACCATCATATTGTTCAGTTTCCTAGAAATCAGATCCCAAAGGGACTAGTTCCTTTGGAAAGACTATTTGACAGAAATGATGTGGCAGTAAAGGGTAAAGTTTCAAACGATGATCCTGATGTAGCTGAGTGCAATATTGGTACAAAGAGGGATCCTAAATTTGTCAAGTTGTCAAGCAGTCTGTCAAAGGAACAAAAGACCGAGTATGATGAGTTGTTAAATGAATTTGATTATGTGTTTTCCTAGACCTATGAAGACCTCAGAACATACGACATGAGTGTCATTGAGCATAAGATCCCACTAAAGGAGGAGGCCAAACCATTCAGGCATAAATTAAGACAAATAAATCCTATGTTGTTGCCTATTATGGAGAAAGAGGTAAAGAAGTTGTTGGATGCAAATAATTGTCCCTTTGAGATACTCTGAGTGGGTGGCTAACCTAGTCCCAGTAAGGAAGAAGAATGGGGAAATCATACTGTGTTTCGATTCTAGGAACCTGAACATAAGCTCCAAGAAGGAAAATTATCCTTTGCCAAAGATGGAACACATATTGCAAAGGGTGAAAGGTGCATCCAAAATTTCCATGATCGATGGATTTTCTGGCTACAATAAGATCTTTGTCATGTACAAAGACAGAGAAAAGACAACCTTCACCACTCCTTGGGGTACATTCATGTATGCTAAGATGCCTTTGGATTGATGAATGCAGGGGAAAATTTTCAGCGAGTTATGGACATCGCCTTCATTGGAGAAAAGGATAAATGGGTGGTCATATATCTAGATGACATTACAGTCTCAACCAGATCTGATAAAGAGCATTGTTATCATCTGAGAAAAGTCTTCCTGAAATGCAGAAAGTCCGGTCTCTCCTTGAATCCCAAAAATTCCTTATTTTTCATGAAAGAGGGAAAATTATTGGGGCACATAGTATCAAGTGAGGGGGTCAAAATTGATTCAAGCAGAGTAGAAGCCATTCAAACCTTGTCACTTCCTAGACCCAAGAAGGAAGTCCAGTATTTCCTGGGCAAAATAATTTTTCTGAGAAGGTTTGTTTCAAATTTTGTTGAATTGGTAAAACATATTACAACCATGTTCAGGAAGGGGAATGAAGTAAAATTCACTGTTGAGCCTAGAGAACCCTTCAACCAAATAAAAAAAGCATTGACTGAGGCACCTGTGCTGATCAGTCTTGATTATTCCAAGGTTTTTTTGATTTTTTCCTTTCCTTCATTTGATACAGTGGCAGTTGTTTTACTACAAAAGAATTATGCAGGGTTGGAGCAACCTATTTCCTTTTTCAGCAGAGCACTAAGAGATGCGTAGGTCAAATATGACATCATGGAAAAGAAGGCCTACACTTTGGTGAAATCCCTCAAATATTTCAGGGTCTATGTTCTGCATTCAAAATCCATCGCATATGTTCCTTCAGCTTCTGTGAAGGATATTCTCATTCAACCTGACTTAGATGGAAGGAGCAAGTGGATTGCCAAAATCCTTGAATTCAAGCTGGAAATAAAGCCCACGAAACTAGTTAAAGGCCAAGGTTTAGCCAAGATATTGGTTGAATCTAATTGTAAATATTTGGGGGTTAACATCATCAACACTTGCTCGGAAAATCGACAAGCTGAGTTGTCTGATAAAGGTTCTCAAGACAACCCTCCATTGGCAGAATGTGCCTGGTAAAAAGACATTATATATTTCCTGAAAGAGTTAAATCTCCCTGATAGTATAGGAAAAATAAAGGCAAGAGCTTTAAATCTCAAAACAATTAGATATTTCCTTATTGACCAGGTCTTGTATTGGAAAGACCCTCTGGGTGTTCTTCTGATATGTTTAGACCCACAGGAGGCCCAAAATATTATGTTTGATTTTCATGACAGCCTGTGTGGAGGACATCATTTCTGGAGAACCATGGCCTACAAGATTCTCAGGGCTAGGTACTTATGGCCTACTCTATTCACTGATGTCTGTGAAAAAATAAGGGCTTGTATCAAATGTCAAAAGTTCGCTGGGAAGAAACAGCTCAAGTCTCTTCCATTGAAGCCTGTGGTAGCTTCGGGACCCTTTTAGCAGTGGGGCCTAGACTTAATTGGGGAGATTCATCCTCCTTCAAGTGGTTAGCACAGGTGGATCTTAACCACAATAGATTATTTCACCAAGTGGATAGAAGCTATCCCCACAAGGAGTGCTTCTCACATAGTAATCATTGGTTTTCTTGAAGATATTATGGCAAGGTTTGGTTGTCTGAACATAATCATCATTGGTAATGCCACATATTTGAAAGTTGAACCATTGATCAAGTTTTGTGAGCAGTTCAGAATTGCATTAATCCACTCTACCCCCTATTACCCCCAAGGAAATGGATTGGTAGAGTCCTCTAACAAGAGCCTTATAAATATTAGCAAAAGATTGCTAGAGGACAACAAGAAATCATGGGATTCCAAGATCAAATTTTCTCTATGGGTTGATAGAGTGTTGACAAAGAGGTCCCTAGCATCTCTCCTTTCCAACTTGTATATGGGATTGAAGAAATGTTTCCTTATGAACTTGCCCCGTCTGTGGCGAAATTCTTCCAATACTGCAACGGAGAACCCAATGATATGATTAGAAGAATTCATCAGCTGGTAGAAGTCCAGCAGACTAGAGAGCAGGTGATGGACAAAGCGCATGACTATAAACAGAAAATCAAGCAAGCCTTTGACAGGAAAAGCAGAAGGAGCATTTCCAGCTGGGGGATCTAGTACTCAAATGTGATGTGCCCAGACAAGACAAGGGTAGACATGGTAATTTTGAAGCCCTTTGGATCGGTCCCTTCAAGGTTTTAGAGGCATTTCCAAACAACACTTACAGGTTACAAAATTTGGAGGGTGACAAAGTTGTTGGTTTCCCTGTAAATGGGCACTTCCTGAAAAAGTTTTTTGTTTAAAGCTGCAGTCGGTGTCCCACCATTGTGAATATCGTTCCTATTTTTTGTTTATATTTTTTTTAGTAGGAGACTCCATAACTCAAAGAAAAGGCACTGGAACTACTTGTTCTTGGCAGCTCGTACGGAGCATGCCATCCCCTGTCAAGACAAATGTTATCACATAAACTTGTCAGAGTCTTGTGAATTTGGGGTTTTTTCCTTAATCAACATTTTTTTCCTGAATCTCCTCCTTTTGTAGATTTGATCGTTAGTTTTCCTCTCGGCTCATAGTTTTTCTTTTGTTGGCCTCTATCCGTTTGATCGACCAGTTTTTCCCTATCGGCTTTCTTGAGAATTATCGGCCCTAAGACTCTCTGTTTACTCTGAGTTTGATCACCTCTCTATTTACCTCTGTCACTGATCCTTTTAATTTCCCGAGACTTCAACTAGTCACCCAGGTATTCGTTTACACAGGCTGCAGTCGTGAGCACAAAGCACAACACTGGGAGCGGTCTGATGTGGAATCAAATCAAGCGAGTGAGCTAGATCAGCTTTCAACGATAGAGATCCATCAGGATATCGGGACCATAGGGTTACACAAATTTTAACGTCAGATAGAGGTCCAAAATTGTGAGGTCAATCTTATCCGTCCATTTCAGAAGGATGTGTGGTGCAGGATCAACATGGAGAAAGTCGTTTCGGGAAATCTCAAGTGAGAGGTCCTGATATCCCGAGTCCCAAAATTTCGATGGCCCAAGGTCCTGAAATGTCAATATTCATCTAGTTCATCCGATCAAAGGGGATGGGTGGCACCTAATCCAAGAGATCGTGATTTCACGACTCAAAGGTTTGAGCATGCAACACAATGTGAGTTTGTGAAGCGAAAAATCACGATGTGCCTGAGAGTTGGGCTCACGATCACAGCCCGTGGTCATATGGAAGCAGGGTAATAAAGAAAGGGAAAGCGTGTATCGAGCAACGAGCTGTTGAGATTGTTCAAGGAAATGATCTTGGCTGTCAAGATCAAAGAAAATCCATCCGTATATCTAGATGGGTCATTTTATGGGATGGAACATCGGGATATTTGAAATCAAGGGGAGTGAAGACTCCCGATAGGTGAAATCCTGAATCTTCATATAGGGGATGCGTAAGGTCATGGCCCGAGGTTGCGTGGAGTGATGGATAGGAGTTGTGCCAAGGAACGAAAGAACTTGTTTTGGTCTAATCAGAATATCTGCATGGTTTCGAAGTGCTAGGCTTGACTTGGAGGAGTCATGAACATCTCCTATAGCATTCATGGGTGTCAGGATCCATCTCGATCCCGATGCAGGTAGTTAATGGAAATGGGGGAGGTGGTTGAAACCTCGTCTCACCCCATAAATGGAAAGCATGGAAATATGGCCGTGTAGGCAGACTGTCATCTAAAAGTTCCCATGTCAATGGATTTTCTTGTAAAGCCCATATTGGTCTGAGATCACGTCTGACAGAAGAATGTAGGTGTAGACTAACAGAAGAAGATGCAAATGCAAAGTTTTGAATGTAATATCCAAGTCACATCTCTCTTGGTGGCAAATGGTTCTGAGTATAAATACTCGGTTTTGATATTTTGTTAGGGTCGATGGTTGAGCTAAGCTTATGTATTGTAATGTTTTAATGACGATCTGGTTCTCTAGTTATGTAACCTGATTTGATATTTCTTGTTTAATGAAATTCAACTTCTATTTCCCTCTTATTTGCATATGATACTGAATTTTCATGATCGAAGGATTCACATGGATTTTGGTGATTGTGTTGTAATGGATGTTTGATTGCAGTGAAGTTATTTGAATTCAAGAGGATCTTGTTTTCATAGTTTTTCCTCTTTAGGCTGTTGGAAGACCTGATTTCCAGAGAAGACCTTTACATCTTCTCCTCAATTTCTTCCTCCTACTCACCTTTACTACAACTTACTGGCTGAAGTTAATCAAGACCTCATTCACTTGTGCATAATACCCTAGTTTTCTGAGTCAAAACATTATTCTTTGGAGTCAACCTCATTTGACCTCTTTAAATTCATTAACTGTGACATAAAACTGATGGGTATTAGGCTTACCTCTGTTGCAATCCAGAGGTGTCTTCTAGTGCTAACATTTCTGGCGTCGTTGTCGGGGACGGATTGAATATTTTCCCTCAGATTGAACAACAAAGCTTACTAGTTCTAAAGGTGCATTAGAACTTAGTACATCAATATTGAAACTGTGCACGTGGTGACTCCATTGATGTGAATCCACTGGTGACTCCATTGTTTTAGTTGTGGCTTCTAGAGGCAAACACACAAGGTCTACTCCACAGCTGCCTCTAGCAACACCTAAAGCTGACCCAAAGAAAATTATCAGAAAGGGAAGGGCCCTTCGAGAAAGTAGTTCTACTACTGAACCAGGTATTTCTGATGATTTTCATTATCCTCTTGTAGAAACTCTGATATCTGCTTCTCGTTTTCCTATTATACCTTATGTTGGAGTTTCCTGAAGTTTAAAGTTTGGGAGTGTTCCTGTTGAGTTTTCTCCTCCTAGTTTTGGATTGGAAGGAGAAAGCTTTGTCACTCCTATTTCCCTTTAGGTTGTACCTTGGTATAGACCCCAGAACTCAAAATATTTTCCCACTCCAGGTTTTATTACTCCTCCTCTTGTTAGGGTTACTAATTTTGAAGAAAGGGAAACCTCTGTTCCCTATAGCGATGTAGCCTTTTGTCCAAATCCTTTGTTGTTTCCCTTTCCTCCCAAAAGATTAGTTCCAATATCCCCTATTCGAACCCCATCCCCCCCTAGTTCTCCTCCACCTATCATCCTTATGGCAGGAGCTAATCCCCCTAGAAATAGAATGGACTATAGTAGCTGCCAGATATTCCCCTCTCATTTTGCCTCAGCCTCTTAATGCCCTCCCAGCTGGTGGTTACCTTAAGAAGTTGCCTAAGTTTACGGGGGAGGGAGATATTAACGCAGAAGAGAACCTTGCAACTTTCTATAGTTATGTTGATAACTATGTCATAGTAGACGAAGATGTATGGATGAGGATTTTTTTCCACGGTCTTAATGGAGAAGCCAGAAAGTGGTTTAGGGCCCTCGCTCCTAGATCCATTGTTGAGTTTGAAGTTTTAGATGATGTCTTCTTGATACAATGGGGGTATAAAAAGTAATTCATGTATTATATCACAGAGTTTGGGTCCCTAAAGAGAAAAGAGGGAGAGTTTGTCTCTGACTTCTCCAAAATATTCAACAAAATGTACAATAAGATCCCTGTTGAGATAAAGCCTACAAAATCCTCTGCCAAAGTTACCTATGCTAGTGCTTTTGACCCTGGATTCTGCCTCCTATTAAGCGAGAGAAGAGCTACCTCCTTGGCTCATATGCAAGATGCAGCCCTAGAAGTAGAGTCTAACGTATTGGTAGTTGACCGACTCAGAAATAAGGTTGACAGAGACAAAGGAAGGGGAAGAGTTGAAGCCTCAACCTCTAGTTCCTCTTACTTCCCCCCTAAAATGGACAAAGTAACCAAGTTACTAAAATCTCTTTTAGCCAGAATGGAAAGGTTGGAATTAGAGGGGAAGAAGACATACAAAAATCCTCAAAATGTTGATAACAAAGGCAACTTCAGGAGGCCGAGAAACAATGATCCTCAGATTATACAAAGAGAACCTCGGAACAGAGATAGGGATGATCAGAAAATTCATACCCCTCTTCAAAGAAACCTTGTTGCAGATGCTTATGCAGAGGAAGAAGACCTTGGCCCAGAAATCCACTGTATTGAAGACACATCTCCTTCTCCTCACTTAACTCAATCATCATACGAGGAGTCTCTCATGGATATTCAATTAAACTAGCTAAGCAAGGGGGATAAGGCCAGTGACATCCCAAACAAATACAACCTTAGTTCTAAGAAGAAAGAAGGGAAGTCTGACGTCCCTAATCAACCTTCTAGAGCAGAGAAGTCTGCTAAAGATGAAGTAAACAACAACAAGGAAAAGAAAGCCCAGAATCACTCACCAGTAGCCAAAAGACCTATCCCAGAAGTGAGAAAAATTATGAAATCCCCTTCCTCCTTTAGCTCTGAGCACGAAATTCAAAAAATTAGGATCCCTGTGCCCCTTTAAGAGCTAGTAAATCATGAAGATTTCAAAAAATCCCTCTCTAAGTTGTTGCAGTCTGAGCCATCTTGCCATCCCACAGACTCAGTAAACCTCCAAGATGAAAATCCAGTAGTCATCTTAGGTCCTATGGTAGAAGATAGAGATGATTCATCCCCTCCCTTCTATATGTCACTGAACATACATGATAAGGTGTTGCATAACTGTTTGATGGATTCAGGGGCCTCTCATAATCTCATGCCCAAAACTGTCATGGAAGAACTAGGACTAGAAATCACAAAAGCATACCATGACTTGTATTCCTTTGATTCTAGGAAAGTGCAATGTCTTGGGGTCATCAAAGATCTGGTTGTGACCTTGTTCCAGTTGCCCATGAAAAGTGTGCTCATGGATATCATTATAGCTGATGTTCCTCCCAAGTTTGGCATGCTTTTGTCAATATCTTGAATAAAAAGGCTTGAAGGAACATTGCAGATGGACCTCACATATGCTACCATTCCTGTATTTCGGGGGGAACATAGAAGACTGTATAGACAATCTCAGTTGGCCTATATCATTAGTGATGAAGCAGACCATCCTATTTTTCCCCTTGATGTTGATTTGGGATCCATCTTGTTACAGCTCACTGATGCTCCCGAAGACCCTCTTGAAATCAGAAAATAGTCCCTTACCCTCTATGAAGATTCTCCTCATATTACCTATGTGTGGAAAATGTTCTTCGATGGAGCCTCTTCTAGAGAAGGTGTTGGAGTTGGAGTGGTCCTTGTTTCTCATGTTCAATA
>SNQJ01S0167395.1:0-20884 GCA_010110895.2 Picea sitchensis | reverse complement strand
TTTCAAACTGATGAAAGCTTGCTAATTGTGAAAGGTGAAAATGAGTTTGAATTCCAAGTGTTGTTATTCAAATATGATACATTGATTCTAGTATAGCTTTACTAATGACAAATTTATTAACTTTAATGGAAAATTATACCTGGCGATCCGCGATCCACATTTGAATCATTACCGTTAATTGGTCATAAATGTCATTAATATTCGACGGTTCATGTTTGGGAAATTTAGATGAGGCTGAGTGAGAATTATCCGAATCCCGAATCTGCAAAGGTTAATCCCTAGATAATCACTTTTAAATATTTAATTAATCATGTTTAAAAATGCATTAATTTCGAGTGTCTCGGGAGTTTGGACTTCGGGAACTTTAAATGTAGCTTGAGAGAAAATATCTGAAACCTGAAATTGCGAAGTGATTAATTATCCAGTAATCAATTTTAAGTCTTAATTAATCATTTTTAACTTTAAGTGTTTCGGAGATTCAGACTTTAGATATTTTAGGATACAATGAAGGGTGAATGTCTGAACCCTGAAGTGTGAAGTCATTAATTATCTCTTGACTGTGATCGACTCAATTTATCAAAGTTTAATACTTCGTCATTTTGGTGCTTCAATGATTTATGAATTAGTTCTTTGTTATATTTCCAAAGGGTTATCTCCCATAGTGATGTGTCACAGATGACGTCATTCTAGATGACGTGTCGAGAAAAGGGAGGTTCCACGTGTTACTTAGAATCGTATGAATATTCAAATGAAGATGTCATAAATGGATGCCACGTGTCAACTCGGGGAATATTAAAAGGATACACATGTCCCATGACTTGTGTCCTTCAAAGGTTTAGGAAAAGTGATGAACAAACACTTTCGGGTTTCAAGACTTTTATCGGTAAGACTTATCGAAATTCCCAAAGCGCGGATCTCTAGAGCGACCTTTAGTGATTCACGTCTTTAACCATTAGGAAACTCCAAAACTCTGGAGAAATTATGGTCTTTCGATCAAACGAAAAAAATTCATCAACGACAGATATCACGCATGCCTTATTACTGATTAATCAGAACTGAATTTGATTTAAAATTCAAAAATTATCCTCTAAGTTACCGTTTTGGGAAAAATTATAGTTTCATGAAGTGGAGAATGTAAATCTTAAAAGTTCAGGATTATATGTGTTCCAACAATTAGCATATACCTCAATTTGCAACTCCTGAGTAGGTTTAGCTTCAGGTTGAAATTTGTTCAGGATAGTGGTAAACTGTTGATTGAAGTCTTGAACCTTCTCTTTTGAACTCATGGTTGTGGCGAACAATTCAACCATTAAAGCTCATGTGGTGGTTTCTTCTACAAATTTATCTAAGAAATCCTTTTGAAACTTTGTCCAACTAGTTATGGACCCCACATGCAAGTTAAAATACCAAGTCGAGGCTAAATTCTCAAAGGTATAGGGAAAACTCCTACACACTACATCCTCATGTTGTATGTTCATCAGTCTTATATCTAGTATGAAATTTTTAACATGGTCTTCAGGCAATCCATAGGTTTCAGGGTCAAATTTGGGAAGTAATTTTTCTGGATGTCAAGGGAGGTTATGTACCCGTCCTGGGATTTCTAGAGCATCTCTGGCCAACCAAGGTTGATTATTTTGAGGTGGATTTCCCCTTTATTCATTATTATCCTCCATGTCATTCGTTTCTGAAGTTGATAGATCCAAGTTAAACCTTTCCTCGTTAGAATCAAAATCATTAGGCTCATAGTAGTTACCAGCTGGTGTTTCAGGGATGAGATTAAGGGATTGTTCGATCTTAGTGAGGGAAAAATCTATCAGGTCTTCTACTATTTGAACAAAAACCTGGTCAGGGGTATTGACAATTGGTATTCTTACTTGATCTCTACGAGGAAGTAACTGGGGGAAGGGTAACAATCCAATTTTTCGAGCGTAAGCTCTTGTCATTCCTTTGAACTAGTTCAAATCCTCGTGGGGAAGAGCGTAAGGTATTTCAAGGAATATGTGTTCTACTTCCTCGTTTTGGGGTGAGTTATTCATTTCGGGAATACTCTTTGTATGTGGGTTGTCTTGAGAATGACTAGCCATGCATGTGGGATATTTTGAATCTGTAGGTTATGCGAAATATATTATCAGAAATATTGTTAGCCATTCATTTATTCAGGCCCTCCTTCAAGCACAAATTTTGTTGAGGGGTCCAAGATCCCTTTAACTCAACAATAGGAACCAAACCCACCTTAGAGGCCCAATTAGACTCTGTAACGTTTGATGGGTGGAATGGTTCTCCAAATATTTCGATCTAGATAATTTATCGATGGGCTTTACTTAGTGATTTATAGGATATCTTTCTGTGAAAGTTCCTCCTTAAGATTAAACGTTCTCTTTTGTCTTTTCTTTTATTAGATGAATCTGATAAAGTGAGGTGTGATGGAATAAACCAACTGATAGAAGGGATTATTAACTACTGAAGAAGGTTGAGCCTGGGATAACCCTCGTGCTCTAGCATGAAAACAATGATATTCACACCTATTACAAGTCTAGTAATAATGCATTAACTTGCTAGTATTTCAACAGTGACTGTGATACAATTATTGAAAGAAAATACGCATGCAATAAGATGTGTGCAAGAAAAATAGTTTCCTTATCTCTACCATCAATCACACATTAACACAATGATTTTATTTTCATCATTTAGAACAAAAGAAATGTTGAAATGTTGAAACAAATATCTTATCAATAGATTCAGAAACTCTTACTCGTTACAACATC
Organism: Picea sitchensis; assembly: GCA_010110895.2. NCBI lineage: Eukaryota > Viridiplantae > Streptophyta > Pinopsida > Pinales > Pinaceae > Picea > Picea sitchensis. The sequence continues at coordinate 18,119 of SNQJ01S0167395.1, read as the reverse complement.
AACTACTGAAATAAAAGTTGGAAGTAGTTCCTCCTCAATCCAATCACATAACTCCTTTGATGAAAAAACAAAATTTTGTCTCTGGTTCTAAACAAAACTTCTCAATTAAGGTTGCTCAGAAATAATTCTTTGCAATTCTCAAAAAGAGGGTCAGAGTGTTGCCCAAGCTTCCTATTGTATGTATTTTCTCCAGGACTGATTCTTGTACTTCTTTGGCAGGGGAAACTTCCATATGTTCTAATGGCTTGACCTCCGTCTGGTGTTCATTGGCTAGTGGGGTATCTGCAAAAATTTAAGAGACAGTGACATGCTCAATACTTACTTGGTGATCGGCTGTTGAGGTGTCGATCTCTAGTTGTTGCAATTCCTTTTTTTATCCACCTGAACCTAGCTCATCCCTCGAGTTGTCTTTTGGGTTCCTCAATAGGTTGAGAAGCTCAGTTTCTAAGATACTTTTGGCCTCATGGTCGCTCTGCAGAGGGTTTGGAATTGATTCATCGAGACTTGGAGCAAATGTTCCCCCTACTTCTTTCTCCTCTATAATTGGTATCAGAGTTATAAGCGAGACCTCTGAACTTTCTTCATCATCATAAATAGTTATTAGATAAAAAAAGTTATTAGGCACACCCATTTCACCTGGTGTTCTTGGAATCTCATGATGGGTTGGAATGGTCACCGACAATATGGCTTGTGGTGATGGAACTCTAGGATTTTTCAAACCGGCGGTTTCCTCTAGTGGGGTTGACCTTGAGCCATTTGTCTCCTCCCTGACATTGTTTGGGTTGTCCAAGGTGATCCTCATCATTTATACTAGTTGAGGATTGTTCTCTAGCTATTGGATGACTCTTTGGGCCCCTTATAGTAACAACATCCCCCTCATTTGTGTCTCTGTGGCTTCTTCTTCTCTGTTTTCTTCTCTAACCCTGAGAGCTTCTTGAGTCGTCTTTTCTATGGTTTCGACTTGCTCATCCATAATCATAGCTTTGAACCTAGTCATGTTCGAGTTAGGTTTTCTCTGTATACTTCCTCCCAGTCCTGAACACATTCTGTAAAGATCTCATCTTCAAAATTGTCATGTTTAGCTTGAGCAGTGTCCTTCACTATGAAAAACCCTACATGGAAACCATAGGGTATGAACTCTCGTTTCTTGTCCTTAACCAAAGTGGTGTTATAGCCCTGCAGGATGTTCTGGTAACATATTTCTCCTACTACTAGTTGGTATGGGACGTGGGTAGGGAGTAAATGTGGGTCATCAGTGGCCCCGAATACCTTGATATAGGTTGTGGTTTCTATTGGGCTAGATATATACCATATATTCCAAAACTTAATTGTCAACCTGAGAAGGTAGACTTTGAGGAACCAGTACAATATGTACAGGAATGGAGTCAAACTTATCTTGCTCATAGAAATCTCAAATCTTCACACCTCTATCTAATTCATAATGAAAATGCTCCTACTAATGAAATTCTTGGAAACAATCCACTTGAAGTAGTCTAATTGAAATAACCTTGCTACAACTATAAATCTGACCTTTGGTTTCTTAAAAGGAAAATGATCCACAATACTCCTTCCTCAATCATTTCTTCATTACATCCAACTTTGAGCTATCACTAGAGAATACTGAGAATTATGAATTCATAATTACAATCATGACTGCAACTAATTCCATCGATTTCTCATGATAAGAATCTTAACTCAACTTAATATCCTAGATCATTATTTTCAGATTTCACCAAATCACTTAATCTGAGATTATGCTATTAAACCAAGTATTCTTCTTAAAACCAAATGACTATCCAAATTTGAACTTAAACCAGCAACCAATCCTTATAACTTCAAAACTTCAACATCTTATTCCAAATAAATTGAACCAATGTATAACACATTCTGCTAAGAAATGAAAACTGAATTGAAATCACTCAAGCTGCTAACTATAACCTTATTACTCCTTAACTATTGTAAGCAAATGAAAACTCCCCAAATCATGAACAAGACTGAAATTAAATTGCTAGAAATTAATCAAAATTTATGAGAAAAAAAATCTACAACAATCCTTCTATTATGATTGAAGATGCACTGCAAACCTGGGATGGGGGCCCTTCCTATCCAAGTTGCATCGATAATCAATTATCAATCCATTCTCATAGACAAGCTTCAGAATTAATCAAAGACAGAAGACTAAAATAAGAAATGTGTTCTTGTTCTATTCCATCTACAAACAAATTATTACATTCCTCTATGCTCTATTCTATCTATCAGTTATTCCCCATCATATCTGCATACATCTCTCATTTAGATCCTCCCTTATATAAAATTTTGAACTCCCCTAGATACTAGCTTTCTGGTATCTTCCCATATCCCAGAATAGATAACATAATTAATGTAACAGATACATAAGGAATTGAATATGTATTTTGCATTAATACAAGAGAGAAATGATGTGCTCAACATCACAGAGCTAGTATAACCATTGCACCAATGTAGGATAGAATATCTTGATGCCTTTTAACTGCCTTAGTCTCATGACACAAAGTGTCATCAAGACAAGTTATCATTTATTTATAACTGAAATAGAGCATGCGCTGGTTGTTTTACGAAGATTCTCATGGAGGGATCATCCTTGAAACATTCATCCTAGTGCTGGAACATCAACATTAGTATAGGAATCCATAATATAATATTATAAGTGAGATTGTGCATTAAAAACTCTCAAAACTTAACTAAAAACAAGAGAACTATTAAAGACAAGTTTTGGGTCTTTAGATATCGATTTAAGTCAATGTTTAAACCAAAGTTATACAAAATGAGGGGTATAAGATTGTTAGAAAGATCATATGAAAAGATATAAGGCATAAAAATTGATCAAATTTGGGTCCTAACATCCCCCCAAACCCAAATTTTTGCATGTCCTCATGCAAAGAAAAGTCCCTGGAAAAACTGAGAAAATTTCTAACTCTGTGTAGTATCTGGAATGACTTCTGCCTCATCTGCTTCATCGGCCTCATTTTCCGCTTCCTTCCATGTGTTGTGAAGTTGATTCCTAAGAGATCGATTTTCAATTAGAAGTATGTGAGTCTCCTGATACCTGCGATTGAGTCTTGACTGAAGCTTCCTATTTTCAAAACTGAGTGTATTGGCCTAAGAAAGAAATTTATCTATTTGTGCACACATATCAGACTCCTGAGCCCGAGATTGAGCAAGGTGACCTTTCAATGTAGTGTTCTCAATTTTAAGCAATCGATCCAATACCTCGTATTCATGCAAATTCTCTTTTAAGTGTGCATTCTCTGTCTGTAACTTAAAGAATTTTTTAGGAGAAATTATCTTGGGACTACCCAGTCCTGTAGGATTCTGTGGAGGTGAAATAGATTGGGAGAAACGTGGAGGTAATTCCTTCTTTAAATTTACTAGGACATCTAAAATGGCCGATGAACCTCCTTCTATCTCATCATCAGTATCTATATAGAGTTTCATTTGAAATTCAGGGGAAGGATTATGAAGATTGGGGTTCTTAGATGTCATACTTCTAGTCATTTTCTTGAATTCGGGCTCTAAAGATGACACTTCTCCTATCACTTTGACCTTCCTATTTTTACCAGTTTGAGAGAGAGACCTTTTAATTCTGGTAGGGACAGTAGGACCCCCTGTCTTTCTTCCAAACGTAAGACTAGACAAATTTCCAGCTATGAAATTATTCCAGGTGTCTTTACGGGCTTTTAATTCAGTCACTATTAATAATTTAATTAGCCCATGATGAAACAAATGTTGATCAGGGTTTACAACTGACCTCTTCACTGTTTCACAGATTTTATTTAAACTCCTCCAAAGAAAATAAGGAAAATTCATTTCCTTACCTTGTGCAAAATGTTGTAAGATGTAGATATGATAGGTGAAAGTCAGATTGTATCGTACTTCACAAGTCAGATATCGTTGGAGGACAATTAATGGTTTATTCCATTCCTCCTTAAGACAAGCTCTTGGAACTCCTTTAGACCAATCTGCATCATGATACTTTTTCTTCAAAAACCAATTCCTCTCTGATATTGGTAAATTCTGCTTCTTAAACCATTTTTTGCTAGTTTGAGGCAAACCTGTAGCTGCAACAATAGTTTTCTCTGTAATCTCCATCACAATATCCCTAAATCGAGTAACCTTGCGATCAAACCCTTGAGCAAACAAAAGTGAGATGCTACTATCGTGCCCATGGAATTTTTCAAAGCACCTATGCCATCCTCGGCTGCAAAACATCTCTCGACAAGCATTGTACTCTGGTGTTGCCTCTAGATCTTGAATTGAACCTGGTTCATAACGAACAGCCATCATTTTTGGAAAAAAAATGCAACAGGAAATCGTTCAACAACAATTCAGAACCAAGGATGGATACAACGATATGTTGATAGGGCTTATTTCAAATCTCGATAGTGATTAGGTGAATAAGGGTGTGTAAAATAATGATGGAAAATAGTATAGAGATGTTTAGAATTTGGAAGTGGGGAAACATGTTTGCGGTGAAGGGATAAATGGTAGGTACAGGAATGAAATCATGTTTTATATGGAAGTAATCATGACAGGGTAAAGACTTGAAAAGCATAAGGATGGATGGACAAGTACAGGAATGAATCTTGTCTTGTATGAAGATAATCATTAAAGAATAAGTCTTGTATTGTCATACGAAAAGCTTCTACAGACTTATAAAAGACCTTGGCATACCATTAAAGGGCATATTTCAAATCACTGAAAGGATTCGAAATGTCAAATGAGAAACAAAGGTTTATCAATCAAGGATAACCAAGATGAGGAATATGAGCATAATTTAGATACAAGGTTGTACTTGTCCATAATTTTCTTCTTGTATTTAGTCGAATTAAGAGTTTTAAAAATGCATACCTCAATATTGTTGTTGTACCTGAACCAAATGTGCAGATCAAGATCAGATGGTGATTATGTCCTCCAAGAAGTTGTGGATTGATTGTTGAAGTTATCCTCCCAGAAACTATGTGGATTGTTGATGTCCATCTTTGGTACCGAAATAATGATGTAGAGAATTTTTTTTTAATCTGAACTCTATAGAAGAACAGAGTTGTCGAACCAAATGATTTCTTATTCTTGCAAAAGTAAAAAAAAGGATTGCTGCATTTTTACTGACTATTTGCTGCATTTTATTCCTACCTACTTAAAAACAAGATGAATCTTCCTTCAAGTAAAGGTTGATTTCCAGAGCAACCATTCACGCATCAAGATAGAAAGTAACCTCATGTCCAAATAAAAGAATTGTACTTGAAATGTTGAATGGATATGAGGAACCAACAAGATGTTTATTTCCATATCCAAGAGAACCTGAAGAAGGAATCTTTCTTGAGGCCTCATAATAGATTGAAACCAATTTTCTATAAATTCTTGGATACCCTGGTGCTCTTGAGTTTTAATACTATCAATATCCATACTATGCAACCCTTCAGATATCTGATCTTCATATCCTTGACCACCTACAGGAGGTAAGCATGCAAGAAACGCTTGACTTCCTGGTTCCAATGCTTGTTCTATACCTAATGAAGTTTCTACTCTCTTCACCTCTTTTGCAGGCAGACATGCATGCTTGAAGGAGCCTACTAAATCTAGTGATTTGTCTTTTTCTTCCCGAGTTACAGATAGATCTTCAAGCTCCATCAGAATATTAGAAAGTTGTTGAAGTAACACCCTCCTTCTTTCAACAATTCTTGAATCCATCTGAGTGATTTTTGTTGGTTTTTTTTACAATTTCTTCGATTAAAATCAAACACAACACAATCCCTATTCTCCAATCCTTTTTAGTGCCTCCCCGACAATGACGCCAAAATGTTGGGCTAGATATATACCATATATTCCAACACTTAATTATCAACCCGGGAAGTTAGACTTTGAGGAACCAGTAAAATATGTACATGAATGGAGTCAAACTTATCTTGCTCATAGAAATCGCAAATCTTCACTCCTCTATCTAATTCATAATGAAAATGCTCCTACTAATGAAATTCTTGGAAACAATCCACTTGAAGTAGTCTAATTGAAATAACCTTGCTACAACTATAAATCTGACCTTTGGTTTCTTAAAAGGAAAATGATCCACAATACTCCTTCCTCAATCATTTCTTCATTACATCCAACTTTGAGCTATCATTAGAGAATACTGAGAATTATGAATTCATAATTACAATCATGACTGCAACTAACTCCATCGATTTCTCAGGATAAGAATCTTAACTCAACTTAATATCCCAGATCATTATTTTTAGATTTCACCAAATCACTTAATCTGAGATTATGCTATTAAACCAAGTATTCTTCTTAAAACCAAATGACTATCCAAATGTGAAGTTAAACCAGCAACCAATCCTTATAATTTCAAAACTTCAACATCTTATTCCAAATAAACTGAACCAATGTATAACACATTCTGCTAAGAAATGAAAACTGAATTGAAATCACTCAAGCTGCTAACTATAACCTTATTACTCCTTAATTGTTGTAAGCAAATGAAAACTCCCCAAATCATGAACAAGACTGAAATTAAATTGCTAGAAATTAATCAAAATTTCTGAGAAAAATAATCTACAACAATCCTTCTATTATGACTGAAGATGCACTACAAACCTGGGCAGGGGGGCCTTCCTATTCAAGTTGCATCGATAATCAATTATCAATCCATTCTCATAGACAAGATTTAGAATTAATCAAAGAGAGAAGATTAAAATAAGAAATGAGTTCTTGTTCTATTCCATCTACAAACAAATGATTACATTCCTCTATGCTCTATTCTATCTATCATCTATTCCCCATCATATATACATACATATCTCATTTCGATCCTCCCTTATATAGAATTTTGAACCCCCCTACATACTAGCTTTCTGGTATCTTCCCATATCCCAGAATAGATAACATAATTAATGTAACAGTTACCTAAGGAATTGAATATGTATTTTGCATTAATACAAGAGAGAAATGATGCGCTCAACATCACAGAGCTAGTATAACCATTGTGCCAATGTAGGAGAGAATATCCCGATGCCTTTTAACTGCCTTAGTCTCATGACACAAAGTGTCATCAAGACAATTTGTCATTTATTTATAACTGAAATAGAGCATGTGTTGGTTGTTTTACAAAGATTCTCATGGAGGGGTCATCCTTGAAACATTCATCCTGGTGCTGGAACATCAACATTAGTACAGGAATCCATAATATAATATTATAAGTGAGATTGTGCATTAAAAACTCTCAAAACTTAACTAAAAACAAGAGAATTGTTAAAGACAAGTTTTGGGTCTTTAGATATCGATTTAAGTCAATGTTTAAACCAAAGTTATACAAAATGAGGGGTATAAGACTGTTAGAAAGATCATATGAAAAGATATAAGGCATAAAAATTGATCAAATTTGGGTCCTAACAGTTTCGTCTAGGTACCAGTGGCCTAATTTTGAAATCATTTTCTTGGCCACTACAGACAGTCTTGGGCATTCTTTTTTGAAAATAATGAAATAAATTCGAGCAATTAATTCATCGCAAATGAGAACATACGATTTCTTGTACATGTTTTCCCATAGGATGTTGAAGTAGACATGTACAAGTATCTCTGCGACGTGCCAACTTAGATTATGCCAACGAAGACATTCCTTGCACATATCACGTCTAGCAGATATGAATCCATGTGAAAAGCAGACTCTTCTCCCTCCTTTGGTGTCTCAGCCTACAATATACTGGTGCTCAATTACTTAGAGATGATTGCTCATTAGTTGAAGTTTCTCCTGGAAATGGGCACAGTGTATGCAATGGGAATACATTCCTCTAAGAACTTAGCGCAATCCTTTTCCCCATATAATCGACAAATTAGATTCATTAACTAGATATATGGCTCCCTTAGATTTGTTGCCCCGTACCAGTTGTTGCTCCAGTTTGTAAATTTCTTGTCTTCCTTCCACCGGGAGGCCATTAATCGGCTAGGGTCATGGAATTCATAGAACTTCACCACTAAATATATGTTCAATCGCTCCTTTAGGCCCCTGATCTTGTAATACTTATGGACCTCTGTCGAAAGAAAAACTCCGACACTTCTGTCATTCTCATCATTGGAAGGCACATTTGCATGTCTACATGATCGATTATCCAACCCAGAGTCTCAATGCAGGACAATAGTAGGGTTCAACAGGCTACCATATGCAAGCACGATCATCGGATATTTGGAAAAACCTGGTCATCGAGCGCCCTTACATCCGAGTCGTTGTGGGGGATAAACTCTGGGTAATCTTCCTGGTTAATTCTGTTGAACAAATATCCCCATGGTGGGAGAATCATATTTGATCCAGTGTTTGATTCTATATCTCCAAAAGAAAGGGGTTGAGAAAATTCCTTCTTAGTCGATGTTTTGATGACCAGTCCCACTCTAGGAGAAAATTCCAACTGTCTTGTACCTCCAAGAGAAGATCCTTCACCAATCTCTACTTCCTTCAATTTTGGTTCCCTTGGCGAGTGTATGGTCATTGTCTTCCTTGGAGGATTTTTTTCCTGCAGAGAGAAAAACTTTAGACATCATGTTGCAGATAGAATACCGATACGTAAAAATGCGACCGCCGAAATGAAAAAATTAACACATACCTTTCTTCTCACTAGCTTAACCTGGTTTTGAAATTCTGAGCATCAAACGCAACTCTTGAGACCCTCTCTTCACTTCTTCAACTTCTCTGGAAATGAAAAACTTGTGTGCAGGATGTAGGTTTTCGAATTTGTCTTAGTGATTTAAATGGAGATAATACTTACCTTGTCGCATCAGTTATTCAATTCGGGGTGTAGGTGTGATTCTATAAGATTTGTCGCCAGATCCGCATCAAGCTCAAGATTAAATGCAGTCGTAATGTGGCGATGAAAGCGTGGGCTATAATATGGTTCATCAGTGATTTCAAATTCCCATTGTACAATTGGCGCGTGGGGTAGCAATGTATGCGGAGTGAAACATTAATTGGCCTATTAAATATAATAATTTGATCTTATTGTGTGTTGAAAACGTCCCCTCATTCCCCTAATTTAACGGGTGGATCGGGAGTCGGTGATTTTCTTTAGACAATGTTTATTGATATGTCTTGGAAAAAACTCCAATGTTGATCCATGTTTCCGTACAATGCTGATGTGGAAATGCAGACTTGGAAGTGTGACTGGAACAAGGGGAAACCTAAGGTGACTCAGGATGAAACTAGGCCCTACGAAATGCCTACCTGGAAAAGACACGCGACGTTTGAGATTGGCGTCTTCATTTAATTGTGTTATTTGGAATCATGGATTTTCATTAGATAAGAATTTTAACAGACAAGTCCTACCCTACCAATGTCGAAAAAGTCTCAAGGATCGGCGATTAGTGATAATTTTAAACAAGTGTTCCCATATTACCCCCCTCGAAACTTTACTGAAAATGCATCGGGGATCAGTGATTGGCGATGTGTCAATGCGAAAATTTTCCATGATTTAAATCTTTGAGACTTCACCGACCCCGAACAAACATATAAGTAATTGGCTATCAAAGGTTCATCATGGCCCATGTCAATGTTTATCTCTCTCATATTTCACCGACGTTGATGGGAAATCAGCCATTTCTTGAATCTTCTTTGCAAACAACCATGCAAATTTACTCTATGTTTTACTGATGTCGATGATACATCAATGATTAGAGATTATTGTTACTATGTGGTCATTTTTTTTGCTCGTATTTTTCTGACGCCAAACATAAGCACGTGGATCACAATTTTAGTTGTAGATTCTTAGTTAAAATGCCAAGTTCTTTTTAGACACAAAGGTCTCACTTTGATAGGTTCAAATATATCCAACTTGATCGATGATGAGACATGAAAACTAAATTAGTGATCCCTCCACAACGGACTCAATTCATAAAGCAGAACAAAAAGAAAACAAGTGGTACCCAAAAGAGAAAAAAAAAATCATAAAATATTTTAGGGTGTGTTGAGTGTTCAACAAGTTCTTAGTTGAGTTTACAGGAAAAGGGAAGGATATATTGAAAATCAAACAAGGATCAAGTGAAGCTAGTCTAGCCTTAAAGGGACCTTCTATCACTATTGAGCATCTCACTTCAGCTCTATTGTCAACAACAAAATTTTCTCAGACCTCTACAACAGAAGGAACCTCTGATAAGCATCCCTCACTCCTTTCTCAGTATTTGGATATAAAGAAAAAAAAATCAAGAGGTTAAAAAGGAAATGTATGCTAAAACTTGGGGAGAACACATAGCTCAAACAAAATTACTCTTTGTTTTGTATTACCAATAGGGCATATTCAGTTTGGATATACTAGAGTCAAAGGTACTTAATCCTCTTTTTCCTGAAAATTACAAATCCACTCAAATGAGCGTAAATCTTGGGGATATCCAGTCGGTGGATATGATTGAATTGCACCAGAAAACAAGTGATATGTTGTATAGAGGGATCTGGAAATCCTCTACCAGTAAGAGGAAGGTGAAAAATATCACTATCAAAGTAGGGAAGCAGTTGAAGCAGGAGAGGGTGGCCACTAAATGCAATAGAATTTATATTAATGAGATGGAGAGGAAGATTATTTCCGTAGGAGAATATCCTAAAAAATTGATTGTTGTAGGAGACCTAATCAAATAGAAGGATAATGAGATTAAGGTCCTTAATAAAAATCTAAATGTTTCTAATGTACAACATGTTCAGACCCCAGAGATGTTGTCTAGTTATGAGGAAAAGGAGTAGCTTACCGACAATTATTGGAAAGTAGAAAGATCATAGAATGCCTACAAGCTAAAATTGAAACCTTGAAAGACCAGCAAACTTAGTGATTTCAGGCAACCAAGTCAGATACAGTGCAAACTACTGCATTAGACCCAACAAAGGACTTATCAAAATTCATGGATGATTTGAGGGTGAAGGAGATTGAATTTGACACTGTGACAAACCAACTCAAATAAAGAGATGCCAATGTATAAGAACTAGAATATCAGGTGAAGAGCAGAGAATTATGTTTAGCACAAATCAATGCTACTAAAGAGGAAGCTAAAAGGAAGTAAATAAAATGAAGGTAAGGGTGACAGGGAGACCAACCATGAAAGGAGATAAGCATATCATTTGGGACAATATAGCTAACACAATTTTTAAGAATTGGTATTATTTTACCATGGTTCAAGATTATCTTGATTCAATCACCTTAGTCTTCAAAGACATAAAAGGATCAACAAATGAGTTGGAGAATAAACCCGATTTGGCAGCTCATATAATAAAGTTCTTGAATAGCATAACTAAAGAGGAGTTGAAGGATTTGAAAGTCAATGAAGGAACTAGCATTGTAATGCATTCTAAAAGAGTCATTACAAAAAGTATATCGCTGCAAAATACTGAAACTAAGGGCCATGAGATTATGAGGGAATTATCTACTTTTAAGAAGATTTTTAGTGATGTCATCAAGCATGTATTTCCATAATTTTGGAATGCAAATGGGGATCTATGTCCAATGAATAGTTATCAAAAGATATTAGAAGATATGAAGAACAGTGACAACAAGTTCGAAAATCTTGATGGCACTTTGAAGGGGCAAGATGTAGTAGAATTGTTGGTAGGGGATTTTGAGTTGTTGTACAATCTGAAAATGATTTTCATGAATTTACCTCCCCTAGTTTATGAAAAATACACAAATTTGGATGAGAAAGTAAGAAAATTGAGTGATTATAAGTATCTAATGGGAAAAGATTGGAAAAGAATGTGTCAATTTTCTAAATTACCATTGGGAAGACAAGGCGAATTGAGTGGCACCCACCCAGCTCCCTAAAAAAAGATTTTACTAAGTAATTTTTCATGTACATTAATTTTTACCAAGGTAAAAACCTTTCAAGAATAAATAAGCAGAAATGCATTTCAAGAAGTTTTTTTGCGTACAACTGTATATATAAAGGAGAAACAAGGTGCATTATTGTTGGTTCAACAATTTTGGGAATCAGAGTGTAACTTGTTCTTATGTTTTCCAGATCAATTGAGCTCACAAAGAAAGAGAAATATTATGAGAAGATCGCATAAAGCCTATATATATATTCATTCACCATGGTTGCATCAGTCTGTATTATTGTATTCTGCTCCATTGTATTCTTCATGTAAATTCATGTTTGTTCTTCAAACATCGTAGATCTAATTTGCTCTTTAATATAAGCCTTATGTAGGAATTGGAATCATATTCATTGTGAATGTATGGTGTTTTTCATGTGATTGGAATTGAATTCATAATAAATGACCAATTTCTTTCCCTTGTATGTTTGATATCACTAAATGAATGCATAAATATTATGATATCGTTGAATGTATTAAGCATGAAGTGGTCCTAAGTGTTTTATGAAGATGTAATAGGAATACTTTGTATGTTTTATTGTATTGTTCTTCTAAATACATCCATCCATCCCCTTTAAATTACATATTTATGATACATATGGAAACTGCAAGAGTATTAAGACATGGGTGTGCATTTTCACCATGCCTTGGTTTCATGCATTTTAAAGCATTTGTCCCTTTATGCATATTTTTACATTTACAAAATAGTTTTTAACCTTTATACACAGTAGATGATGTTTTATTTGAAAATGCGCAACTAAAGGTATGAATAGATGTAAAATGATAAAATATAATCTCCACAAATTTAATCATTCAATTTAAATGTCATGTGATTCTTAGGCATGTATTTTATATTAATCTAGTTTTACCCTCCATTTTACAAAAGGTCTTGAATTCGGGTTCCAGGTAGAAGTCCTTTTTCATTTCAAAATGCACTTTGGATGATACAAATATATTTATAATGTTATTAAATTCATCCCAAAACTTAGATCACTAAATTTAGAGCTATATAGAAGCATGGGCATGCATTTCCATTAGGGCACCTTCTACTGATTTGGTCTCTCAATTTACAAGGTAGATTTTGCCTCTTTTAAAAAACAACCACTTTTATGTTCACAAAGGAAAAACTAAATATGTAGACATGTGTAAAATTATCTAATACAGCCTCATAAACTTAAATCACTCAAATTGCAGGTGTGTTAAGGCCTAGGTGTGCATTTTTCATCATGCATTTTTCACTTTATGAATGTTTTTGCATTAACAACAGAGTTATGTATTTAGACACATTATGCACATATGAATGGTGTTCATAGGAATATGAATGAAAATGGATGTTGATCCATTGTATAAGATGGATGTTGGCACCATAACTTCAACGAAGCTCTTTTTAATGATTCTTATTTTTTTTATCTTTAGCATTCATTTTCTCATGTTTCTCATATTACAAGTTAACATTTTAATATGTCATGCTTCTTATATTTTGGTAGGGTGATCATGGGAATACACTAGCCTTAGAGCAGGTAAACGACTAACAATATCCATATCCATTTAAAGTGGATTTTATTATTATTTTATCATTGAATTAACTTGTTTTTTTGTTGATATATGTATTTGTTGACACTGGATGTACTTGACAATGTGGGAAATGATGTGAATTGTTTGAATTGAACCCAATTGAGACAATTAAAAAGGACATGAGAAAAAAAACAGTGAACTTATGAGTTGTGTATGTGAGAATAAACGAAGGAGAACATGCAAATATGCATAGTTTTGATGGATGAAATAAAACAATCCATTGTAAGCACCATATTTTAAAAAGGTTATTTATCACATATGTTCATTTATGAATTTTGTTTTGCTACTTTTTTATGATATGAATAAAAAATGTTTTATTTTCATAGGATTTGTTCAGAGCGGTATGTTCCCGAGGATGGTGTTGGTAGTAGCGATGCTCAAACACTACAACATCCTACTGCATGCCACATACATGTGAGGCTCTTTGGATCTTTGCCTATGGTTGATAGCCTCGTGACTGAGATGATTGAACCTTCTGGGGCCCATGACACACTCTCGCAGTGCACACCAAACCAAGCACATGATGGTGGAGATGAGGCAATTAGTGATTTTACAAATTGCTTTCCTGGATCTCACATGTTACCAGTAAGGGAACATTTCCATTTACCTTTTTGGCGGAAGAGAACATTATTACGATCAAGATACAAAAAATCCCAGGTATTTATGAGTGTCTTATTTATTTCTTATTATCTAATTGAAACATACATTTATATGATTATTTTAAATTAATAATCATATTGTTTCTCGGGAAACAACATATTTTTGAAGCATATGAATGACAAGGCCTTAGATAGTTTTGGGCCTGCCATACGCACACGGTGGAATGCTCAAAATCCCAATTTGCAAAATAATCTTATTGACCACTTGGTCGGCTTGTTTGGTGATTCCTTCAACAAAATGGAGTCAATGCAAACAAACCCTAGGTATTAGTGTCCTCCAATGATTCTTGAGAGTGAGTGGAAGAATGTATTGGAGGATGAAAAGGAGAAGATAATGAGAAAATAAGGAAAGACGCCACCTGGCCTAGGATGTATATCATATTTTGAATTTAATATGTTGAATTTTCGTTAGTTCTACAAAAAAATTGTCATATACAACCTATTGGAAACTTTTTGTAGGCTCCCAGACACGTCAAAAACAACCAAGGAAAGACTAGAATAACACAGGTAGCAAAAACTTGGCCAAGGTGGTTACGTGAAACTAAAAACATGAATTATAAGTACCAAATAATTAAACCATATCATTCATGTTATTGCATAGATTGTAGTTTTTGAAAATCCCAACCCAAACCACAAAGGTGTGACAACTATGGGAGTATTTATCCATTGTCACCTTAGATAAACACTCCCCTCACTTTAGCGATGATAGAATCACCACAAGAGGGGAATATCGGGTGACCCTAGAGGGATTGCGATGGAAAGTGAAAAGATATGAAGGATGCTTCTATAGGTCAAATTCAAGGATGGTAAGGAGGATTAAGAATGAGTTGTGTGAGATGGTGAGTGGTTTCCAAGGTAGTGCACCTGCAAAACAATGTCAAAAATGCCTAGAACAAGACAATATATAACAATAGAATCCTCAAAACCAATGGGAATGTAGAAAGAAACCTTGCTGTCCCAAATTTCAGCAGTATGGAAATATATATATCAGCAATAAATGATAATAAGATCTGCAAATTATGTCATCAAAATCAAGTGCAAGACTTTGATAGCAATAAGTAGAAGAATTTCCAATGATTAAAGCAAGACTTTGATAGCAATTAGAGGGTTGTTAGTTAGCGTTATCAACAAGATTTGTAACAGTCTTATGGTTGTAGAAAAAAATTTCTACAACAAGAAGTTTTAGCCACTAAAATAAGCAAACAACCTACCCAAACAATAACATTTAACTAGTATATTAATTATGGCAGTGTGTAAGTGAATTTTAGTGGTAGAAAAGTGAGCAAAGAGTGAGATAAGGATGAGTTTGTTGAATCCCTATTGGATGTAGCATAAATTTTATTACATCAATGAGATCTCTTGGCTAAGTTATATGCCCTTAGGGTACAATATAGCTTGAAGCATGAAGAATTAAATCCAACTTGAACAATTGCAATATCTCAAGAAATCATGGATATCAATGCATGGATATTCAATATCCAATGCAAGTAGATTAGAGCCTTATCTATTGGGTTATGGAGTCTCTTGTTTATGAGATAAGGTTTATTACTTCTCTAGGAGTGTAAGCCTTTTTACTCCCTAGAGAAAACAAACCATAGCAAGGTAAACCTACAAGGGTGTAAGCCCTTTTACTTCCTATAGCAACCTTTGCAAAATAGATTTTTTTCAATGAAAACTAAGTATATTTTGATAGAGGGTGTATGATCTTATACTCCTCCAAGGATTTAGACAAATTGACCTTGAAATAAGAAGAAACAACACAACTATGCATAAATTGCTTACCAATTCCAAGAGATAGTATGAAAAACCCTCCTTTATCAAGAATATTCCACCACATTACCAAGAAACAAGCATCCAAGAGATAACACCTAGACTTTTTCTCCAATAGACAAGTAAAATCATCCACAATTGCACCAAAGAGAGATAAAGTGAATTTCCCAAGTAGGGCAAAAATTTCAGCCAAGAGAGTATGTAATTATCAAACCCATGGTGAGAGTAAGATGACCTTTATTTATACAAGGTCATCTAAACCTAATTTCTCCAATTTAATTTTTCAACAACAAAATATAAGAGGGTCAACCCTCTAATTTGTCTTTACAATTTACAAATATGAAATAATATTAAATTAATACCCCCCTAAGGGGTGATGATAGGCCTCCAAGAAAGTTGGTGGTCCTCCAAAGGCCATGTGTCACCTCCTCATGTGCTAGAGTGACTGGAAATGCATCTCTCTCCATCAAATCACATCACATCACCACCATAATCATCAAACCCCATCATGACCCCATCAAAAAGGTGATGTCAAGGGCTAGGGTATGACATCCTAGACCTCCCAAGGCCAACGTTTAGGTGCAAGGGGCCACAATGTGATCATCTCATGTTGTCTAAGTTCCTCCAAATGAAACATTCATCTTACCAAGTGTGAAATTAGTGGGGAGGCATCATCCAACTTGTGGGATTCAAGCCCCTATGAAGGTCCAAGGGACCTAGTTCCCCCATGGAAAATCCTTCACCTGGCAAGATCCTGCAAAGACAAACAAGTATGCCCTCCAAAGGTCCACAAGTCACATGTATCATGGAAAGTAAGACATATCTAATAAAAGAACCACCCAAACATGTGCATCAAATCCCTCCTTTTCAAAATAAAAAAAAATGCTCAAAGACCTTATACAACTTGCCAAAATTAAGTATGGGAGGGTTGTCATGGTGCCCTATTGGGTAGGTCATTCCTAATGTCAAGGAGTGTTTCCCAATAAGACCCTCTCTAATTAATGTAAACGTGTATGAGGTGGATGGGGGTGTGCCTTTTGGACATGGGGTTTCTTGACATACAAGGGCTCATATTGTCTCATTTATGGGTGCCTTTGTAGAGGGTGTGTCACATGCTCGTTTGTAATGCAACCTTTTTCCAAACCCTTTATTTGCCATTAAAAAATTATGGTCCAAAGAATTCAGTTCTATGTGCAATGGAAAGTAAGGAGCACCACAACGCCACTTGAATCTAGGAACACACAGAGTGTCATGTGCAAGAAAAGTAAAGGACACCGCAAAATGCATTCCCTCAACAAGCGGGACACTTATTAGTTATGTGTTTTATTTTAAAGTTCCTTAAATTTTGTGGAGAATCATTTCATTGCTCTTAATACCTTAGGGTGAGCATATATAGGATAACGTATGACTTTATCTTTTTCTAGCTACAACCTCTATGGGCCTTTAGCCTCTTTTTCCCATGAAATGAGGTACAAAACCTTCTTGGGCCAATATGACAGAAGACCCAAAATATGAGGAAATGAAAGGGAAGAAGTGTGGGAAGTGATAAGTATGTGTGGGAATGGTATGATGACCCTTCAAGGAGACCCCCTAGTAGTAGCCCTTTTTCCAAGGGTGACCTACTTACTAGGGAAACATGTCAACCACCAAGGTGAAATGAGTAAAAATGCATAATTTCCAAGAAAACATTTTCAAAATCAAGAAAGGACCCTATGCAACATGTTCAAATGCTTTAATTATTAAAATGACACTTACCATGAGACCGGACTTGTTACCTCTTGAAGAAATACCTGTTGTCCTCTGTGGGCCAAGCTGGTGTGGTGGATGTTACTGCTACCAATCAGTGGGGATGTGTAACTAGAGGAAGGGTTTTGTTTTCTCATATAGCTCTTGGCACTCCATGTCTGCAACTTGCGGGACTTGAGACATCATCTCCTTAGTTACCCCTATAAATAGGGGGTAACAATTCCTATCATCATCCAACTTTTATTAAATTACATCCAATAAGCCAAAATTGAGATCATGTGTAATCCATGGGGATCAATTAAAAATTGTGACCGTAAAAGAAGACCTCTAACTTGGTTTCAAGTTCATCTTTCAATCCTTGGTTGAACACCAACAAAGCATGGGGAAAACACAATTTTCCCCTTTGAACAACATTGTAAGTAAAATCAATGGACTTTAATTGTTGATAACTTGTAAAATATATTCACATGGTTCACTACTACATATTGAAAAAATTGCGA
>SNQJ01S0167394.1:0-15830 GCA_010110895.2 Picea sitchensis | reverse complement strand
CTAACCCCCCTCTCTGTCTCCCTCTCCCTCACTCTCACACACTCTCTTTTTCTTCCCCTATCCTGCTATGACACTCTCTTTATTCCTTTATCTCCACCCCTCCTCTCTACATCATAAGGAAATAAATGGCCTTGGCCTATACATGTCAAGACCTAGACCTAGACCTATACATAAAAATACCTAGAAATGTAAATACCTATACCATGACCTAGACCTATACGATGACCATGACCTAGAGACCTATATGATTACCATGAAAAAGACCTAGATCTATACCTATGTCATGGCCTACACCACGACATAGAGCTAGAGATAGACTTAGACCATGACCATGACCTAGACCATGACCTATATATTGACCTAGAGCCCCCTAGCTCCATCTAAGCCTAGGAATAACCTATACTCAACCATTAACCCACTCCACACTTGATCCCTAAGTTCAATATGCATATGCCTCTTATTAAAGGCCCCAAAACCCTTGCACCCACATCTTGTTGGTGTTCTAACCATTTATCTATGCTTCATAACACTTTCAATGCTAATCCCTTAGGTCCTAGTTGTACCCAAACACCTATAGATCTTTATTTATAAATATATTTTTCTATAATAAATGCAATATCCATTGCATTAAGAACTCACAAGTTCTCTTATGACTTGAAATCCTTGGTGGTGTGCGCTCATCCAGGCCTAGTAGGAATGAGTAGGAATTCTTGTTGGGCATTTTTATGTGCCAAGAACACTTTGCTACCTCATCTATCTCAAAATCTCGAACAAACCTAACATCTGCACACAAAAATAGATAGAACATACATGTTTTTTTTTTCTTTTTGTCTTGTTGTTTAATTCATAGACAATTATGTGCTATTGCAAGACAACTATGGGAAGAATTGGAAGACAAATTTGTCCAAGTGGAATTAGAATTGTTGGTTGTGTATTCTTGTGTCTTCCTAGAATTGGAAGACAAGTTTTCCCAATTGGAATTGTTAGTTGTGTCTTCTTGTGTAATACCAAGACATATTTGTCTAATTGGAATTGTTAGTTGTGTAATACCAAGAAAAATTTATCCAATTGGAATTGGAATTGTTATTTGTGTCTTAATGTGTAATACCAAGACAAATTTGTCCAATTGAAATTGGAATTGTTAGTTGTCTTCTTTTATAATATGAAGACAAATTTGTCCACTTGGAATTGGAATTGTTAGTTGTGGCTTCTTATGTAATACAAAGACAAATTTGTGGTGGGGTGCTTAGAAGCCATTTTTTCTCTTTAAACATGGGGAACCTACGGAATCGAGAAACAAATTGCTCAAGGAAACAGAAACCCATCGAAAAGGTAAAATAAGAGAGAAACAAGGAAAAGTTACATATGTCAAAGTGTAGGATTTCAGAAGAGGGCAATCCAATTTCTAGAGGAATAGATGATGTTGTTGTTTATCCTCCGGAAAAACAAGAAAAGAATAGGAGTTCAGTAAAGACCAATCCAATATGTATCTCATCAATAAAAATTCTTTTGGATGACCAGATGATGTAGGATTTACTTGGAGATGATTATACAATGGATGAAATTGGAGAGGCAACTGGTGAAAAACATTGTGGTGAAGAATTTCATGTGGTGCAACCTATTGTTGGATAGTCAGACATTCCAAAAACTAGTCAATACCATGTCCACTCTCCTCCTAGAATTGATATACTAGTGATTGAAGGGGAAAGAACTGCAACATTGTTAACTCCACAACAGGGAGGTCAAGAGTGCCAAAATAGGGGTTCATTGTCCCTACCTAGAGTGAGCAATGTGCGACGAAGAATTCCTAAACGCATTTAGGTGGATGAAAGTGGTCTAGCATCACTTGAAGGTAAGTTACCTAACCGTACTATGTTTTATCACTCTTATAAAACCATTAAATAATATTTGAACAAAAATTTGATGCTGCTAAATGCCAGTTATATTTGGCTTTGTTAAAATCTAGAAGTTTGAGTACTATTAGGAGAATTAGAGGCATTAGAACAGTACAAAATTTAGAAACAAGTCATCATATTGTTAGAAACCTTGTGGATTATTTTCAATGAATTGGTAATAAACCTCATTCTAAAGATCGTAATGTATCCCAAAGTGTCTTTTCACAATCAATTGTTCACAAGATCACAAGAAAAGATCGTTTTCTACAACAAAACTCTCATATCATGAAATGCAATATCAAAACCCTTAGAAAGTATTCTCATAGACAAGATAGCTATCACTCCCCATTGGTCAATGTATAGCTATGAAATTATCCCAATTGGAGGATGACCAATCAAATATTTCAGCAAATTATGATCATGTCTCAGATCTCGAACTACCAGGTTTGGTGAAACCTTATATTAAATTTTGAATAACTATCATCAATGTTTTATGCTTTGGTCATTTAGTGGATTCACGTGTTGGAACTCCATTTTTTGTAGGGAACACATACACAATGGTTTCAAAAAGAGGTATTGAATGAGGAACTGATTATTTTCTATCATGTTTCTCAGAGGGAATGCATACCCTCATGCGATCCATAAATGACTCTGAATGTATTTAATTTTTGATTGGGTTGATGGTTATTAAAGGAGAATATATGGCATAGGATGAAAAAACACAAAATAAAGGTGGTTATGTATTTAAATATTATAGATCAGGTGAAGCTTTATACGACTTTACGAACTTGGTTGTTGGTACAAACAATGCCAAGTAAGAACTCATCAAAGGTACAATACTTCTTTCCTTACTCTGAGAACAAGAACTTAATGGAGACCATCAGTATTACAAGTTATCTTGATGGTCTAATTGAATGACCATAGGTATATAAAAGGAATAATTGAAAAGATATTTCAAATTTATGAATGATTGAATTTTTGCTTCATGTTATGGTTGTTATGGTATTCATGTATGTTGTGGTTCTTTCTTGTTGTTAGGGAACTATGTTTGTCCTTCCCTTCCCTTTCCTTTCCTTTCCAAGTCATGAATTTACTTGCCATGCCCTTCCCTACCATGCCTTGCCCTTCCTTTTATTTCCATGCCATTCCTTGACTTTACATGCCATGCCTTGCATTTCCCTTCCTTTCCATGCCATGCCCTCCCATGCCATCCCATGCCTTGCCTTTCGTTTCCTTTCCATGCCATGCCATGACAAGCCTTTCCTTTCCTTTCCATACCATTCCATGACATGCCTTTCCTTTCCTTTCCTTGCTTTTCCAAGCCATGATATGCCATGCCATTCCTTTCCATTCATTTCCTTTCCATGTCATGCCATGCCATGCCTTTACTTTCCATGTTATGTGATTCCATGGAATGCCTTACCTTTCCATGAATTTCCTTGTCATGTCATGCCATGCCTTACCATGATATGCCTTTCCATTCCATGCCTTTCCTTTCCATGACATGCCATGCCTTGAATTTAATTTCCATGCTTGCATTTCCTTTCCTTTCCATGTCATGTCATTCCTTCTCATGCCTTTCCATGCCAATTCCATGCCATGCCTTGTCTTTCCACTCCATGCCATGCCTTGCATTTGTTTTACTTGTCATGCCTTGTCATGCCATGTCTTGTTTTTCCATGTCTTGTTTTCCTTACCATGCCTTGCCATGCCATGCCTTGTCTTGCCACTCCATGCCATGCCTTGTATTGCCACTCCATGTCATGCCTTTCCATACCATTCATTTCCATGCCTTTCCATGCCATGCCATTTATTTCCTTGCCTTACCTTTCCATGCCATTCCTTTCCTTGCCTTGCCTTGCCTTGCCTTACCAAGGCATGCCTTGCCTTTCCATGCCATGCATTCCCTTGCCTTGCCTTTCCAAGCCATGCATTTCCTTTCCATGCCATTCCTTTCCATGCCTTGACTTTGCATTCCATTCCTTGCCTTGCCATGCCATGCCATTCCTTGTTTTTCCATGCCAAGACTTGAATTTTCTTGCCTTAGAATGCCATGTCATGTATTACAATGTGATTCCTTGCTTTACCATTCCTTTCATTACCTTTCCTTTCCATGCCATGCCATGCCTTGTCATGTCATGCCTTACCATGCCATTCCTTATTATTCCATGCCATGTCGTGCCTTACATTTCCTTTCCATGCCATGGTATTCCTTGTCATGCCATGCCATGCCATGAAATTCCTTTTCATGCCATGCTTTTCCATGCCATGCCATCCCATGCCATGTCTTTCCTTGCCATTCCATGCCTTACCATTTCACGCCATGCATTTTCTTGCAGAGCCTTTCCTTGTATTTCTATGCCTTGCCTTGCCATGCCATGCCATGCCATTCCTTTCATTTCCATGCCATGCCTTTCCTTGTCATGTCATGCCTTGAATTTCCTTTCCTTTACATGCCATTCCATTCCTTGGAGTTCCTTTCCTTTCCATGTCATTCCATGCCTTGCCTTTCCATTCCTTTCCATGCCATGTCATGCATTTCCTTTCCATACCATGCCTTTCCTTGCCATGTCATGCCTTGAATTTCCTTGCCTTTCCATGTCATGCATTGCATTGCCTTTCCTTTCCATGCCATGCCATGTCTTGTGATGTCATGCCTTTCCTTGACATACCATGCGATACCATACCTTCCCTTGCATTTCCTTACCTTTCATTTCCATATGATGTCATGTCTTTCCATGACATGACCTACCTTGCCATGCCTTGCATTCCCTTTCCTTTCCATGCCATTCCATGCCATGCCTTGCCATGTCATTTGTAACCTTGCCTTTCCATGTCATTCCTTGCATTTCCTTTCCATACCATGTCATGCCTTTCCATTCCATGCCTTGCTATGCCATGCCATGTCATGCCATGTGATTCCATTTTATGCCATGACTTTCCTTGCCTTGTCTTTCCAAGCCATGTCTTTCCTTGCCATGCCATGCCTTTCCATGCCTTGTCATGCCATGCCATGACTTCTCGTTCCATGCCATGACATGCCATTCCTTTCCTTTCCATGTGATTCCATGCCATGCCATACCATTCCATGCCATGCCTTTCCTTTCCATACCATTCCTTTCCATGACTTGCCTTGCCATCCCATGCCTTTCCATGCCTTGAATTTCCATTTCATGCCATACCATTCATTTCCATGCCATGCCATGCTATGTCATTCCTTTCCTTGTCATGTCATTTCTTGCCATGCCTTTCCATGCCATTCCTTCCATTTCCATGCCATGTCTTTCGATACCATGCCATGCCTTGCCTTACCTTGTATTTCCATTCCATGTCATGTTATGTCATTCCTTTCCATGCCATGCCATGTCATTCCTTGCATTTCCTTTCCTTGTGATGCCATGCCATTCCTTTCCATGAAATTTCTTTCCTTTCCTTTCCATTACATGCCATGCATTACATTTCCTTGCCTTTCCATGCCTCTCCATGCCATTCCTTTCCTTGTCTATCCTGACAAGGTGTTAAATTGTCAAACATATGCAATAAGCACTCAACAAAACCATAGTCCCGGAGATATTGCAACAAAATATTTTTTGTTCAATAGAATGACAGAAGAGGGGCCCCACTAGCTGAAACTAAGTGCCATGGATACGATGAAACTGGTGTTTCATCCATCCAAGTCCCGATTTGAGTTTTATCACGAGTTGCAACTCACCTCCTCAAGCCATTCAGTGACATGTTGGCAATTTGGTATGGGGGAATAAAATCCAAAACTAGTAACATAACAAAGTTCCATGAGTTCCCACACGTATTTTGGGCCAAGGACCACAAAACCATACTACCCATAATCACCCATCACAATGTTATTAAAAAATGACTTCTTTCTCAGAATGTGCAGTATGCCTCATAGAGCAAAACCTTAGTCTAGGAGATCCTGCAACAAACATTGTTTGGGGAAATAAAATGATAGAAGAGAGTCCCCACTAGCTGAAACCCAGTGCCCCAGATCCAATGAGATGGTTCATCAATTCAAGTCTCAATTTGAGTTTTATTGCGAGTTGCAAATCGCCTCTGCAATCCATTGAGGGACATGTTGGCAATTTTGTCTAGGACACAAGATACAAATAGAGAAACATAACATAGTTCCCTAAGCTCCCACATGTATATTTGGATAAGGAACATGTGACCAAGCTACCCACAATCACCCAGTACAGTTTTATTGAAAATCAACCTCTTGTTCATAATTTTCACTGCGCCTCATTGAGAAAAACCCTAGTCACGAAGTTCTTGAAAAATACATTTTTTTAGGAAGAGGAATGACAGTGGAGGGGCCCCACTAGTTGAAACCTTGTTCCATAGATCCAATACAACCAACAGTTCGTCCATCCATGTCTCAATTTGAGTTTTATCGTGAGTTACAACTCTCTTCCTCAATCCATTCAGGGACATGTTGGCAATTTTGTCCGGGGTAATAAAATACAAACCGAGCAGCATAAAAAAGTTTTGTAATCTCGTGCACATAGTTTTTTCCAAGGCCCATGAAAAAACACTACACACAATCACCCAACACAGTGTCCTTGAAAATTGACCTCTTGTTCAAAATTTTCACTATGTGACATTGAGTGAAACCCTAGTACCGAAGATCCTACAACAAACGTTTTTTTGGGAAATTGAATGATAGTGGAGGGGCCCCACTATATAAACCCTAGTTCCCCAGATCCAATGCAACCGATGGTTTTTCCATCTAAGTATCAGTTTGATTTCTATGGTGACTTTCAACTCGCCTCCTCAAGCCAATCAGGGACATGTTGGCAATTTGGTATCGGGGGGGGGAATCCAAACTAAGAAGCATAATAGAGTTACATAAGCTCCTACACATCTGTTTGGTCAATTCCCATGTAACCATGCTACCTATAATCACCCTGAAAAATGTTCTTGAAAATGGACCTCTTATTCAGAATCTGCACTATGCCTCATTAAGAAAAACCCTAGTCTCGGAGATCCTGCAACAAATGTTATTCTAGGCAACGAAATGACAATAGACGGACCCTAATAGATGAAAACTAGTGTCCCAGATCTAGGGAAACTAACGATTCATCCATCTGAGTCCTGATTTGAGTTTTATCATGAGTTGTAAATCGCCTCCTCAAGTCATTCACAAACATGTTGGAACTTTGGTCTAGGGTAAAAAACTCCAAACCGAGCATCATAAAAGAGTTTCGTAAGCTACCACATGGTTTTTTTGACAAGGCCCATGTGACCTTGATACCCACAATCACCCGACATAATGTTCTTGAAAATCGACCTCTTGCTCATAATTTGCAATATGACTCATTGAGCAAACCCTAGTCCTAGAGATCCTCCAACAAACACTTTTATGGGAAACAAAATGGCATCAGAGGGGCCCCACTAGATGAAACTTGATTCCCTAGATTCAATGAAACTAACGATTCATCCATCTGAATCTCAGTTTGAGTTTTAAAGCGAGTTGCAACTCGCCTCCTCATGTCATTCATGGACATGTTGGTAATTTGGTCTGGGACTATAAAATCCAAACCAAGCAACTTAACGAAGTTTTTTAATCTCCCCCATGCCTATTTATCCAAGGCCCAAACAACTACGCTACAAAAATCACCTGACACAATGTTCTTGAAAATCAACCTCTTGTTCAGAATTTGCACTATGTCTCATTGAGAAAAACCCTAGTCCTGAAGATCCTATAGCAAATTTTTTTTCGTGGAACGAAATGAAAACATAGGGGCCCTACTAGCTAAAACATGATTCCTTGGATCCAATGCAATCAAAATTTCATCCATCCGAGTCTTGATTTGAGTTTTATCATGAGTTTCAACCCACCTCTTCAATCCATTCACATACATATTGGATATTTGTTCCGGGGGAATAAACTCCAAACTGAGCATCATAACAAAGTTATGTAAGCTCCCACATGTTTGTTTTCCCAAGGGAGACATTACCATGCTACCCACAATCACCCGACATAATTTTCTTGAAAATCAACATTTTGTTCAAAATTTTCACTATGACTCATTGAGAAAAACCCTAGTCCTGAAGATCTTGCAACAAATTATTTCCAGGGAAACAAAATGAAAATGGAGGTGCCCCACAAGCCTAAAGTTGGTGCCATGAATCCAATGCAACCAATAACTTTTCCATTCGACTCTTGGTTTGAGTTTTATTGCTAGTTGCAACTCGCCTCCTCAAGCCATTCAGGGACATGTAACTAGAAATTTGATCTGGGGGCATAAAATCCAAACCAGGTAGTATAATAGAGTTACGTAAGATCCCACACTTTTTTTTTTCCAAGGCCCACGTGACCACACTACCCACAATCACGCGACACAATGTTCATGAAAATCGACCTCTTGTTATGAATTTGCACTATTCCTCATTGAGCGAAACCCTAGTCCTAAAGATCTTGCAACAAATGATTTTATAGGAAACATAATGATCATGAAGGGGGCCCACTAGTTGAAACCCAATGCCTCAAATCCAATGCAACGGATGGTTCATACATCCAAGTCCTGGTTTGAGTTTTATCGCGATTTGCAACTTGCCTCCTCAAGCCATTCATAGACATGTTGGAAATAGACCTAGACCTAAACTATGACCATGACATTGACCTAGACGCAGACCTAAACCATTACCTATACCTAGACCTAGACGAAGACTTAAACCTACACCATTACCATGACTTGTACCATGACTTAGACCATGACCTATACCATGGAAAGACAAAGCGTGACAAGGCAAGGCATGGAAAGGCAGTGTCTAGGTATAGGTTTAGGTCTAGATATGAAATGTTTGGAAATATAGTGCAAGTCAAGGCAAGGAAATCCAAGGAAATACATGACAAGGATAAGAAAATATAGACATGGAAAGGAAAGGAAAGATCTAGTTCTAAGTCTAGGTCCACATGCTATATCTTTTTATAAAAGTTATTGAGTTGAAAGATTAGTTTTTATTTATTTGATTTTAAATAAGGCCTTGAAGTTATGTTTTTTTTCATGCAATCCAAAAGAAATTATGGATCAATAGTATAATGAGACTACACCATATAAGGATGAAACATAAACCTATTTAGTGACATACCTTTCTATGTAAATCCTATTAATTATGATAATACATATTTCACAATAATGAATATACCTAAGATATATGAATAAACATAACTTATGTTATGACATCGAAATTCTCATGCAAGTATTTTATCTAAGATAGATGGGATAACAAGTTGTATAATTACATGCTTAATAAATCATTTGATTGTAATTTTTAGGTATCAAACTTGTTCATTTAGTACAACCATTAATTTTTTAAGCAAAAAAAAAGGTGTGTACATGAATGCCACTATTTTGTTTATTAAATTAACTTGAAAACAAATTCTCTAACAACGAAAATAACTATATTTTTACAAACAATTAGTTTTATGGTTATCTAAAACAACTATCTTTTACATTAATTGTGGTTAACCAAGGTAAGGAAAGGAAATGTAAGGCGAGGAAATGAAATTCAAGGAAATGCAAGGCATGAGATGACATGGCAAGTCAAGGAAACGCATGGCATGTAAATTCAAGGTAAGGAAACACATGGTATGACAAAGCAAGGCACGACATAGCATGTCATGGCATGGTAAGGAAAGACAACACATGGAAATCCATGGGAAGACAATGCATGGCATGGAAAGAAAAGGCATGGGATGGCATGACATAACATGGAAATGATAGGAATTTCAAGGCATGGCATGGAAAGGCAAGGCATGACATGGCATGGAAAGGCATGGCATGACATGGCATGGAAAGGCATGGCATGACATCACATCACAAGGAAAGGCATGGCATGGCATAGCAAGAAAATACATGGTGATGCAGGAGCATCGCTCACATCAAGCGAGCCAGCGCAAGAGAAGAGAACAGCTGGACAAGCCAGCAAACTTCTTTTTGAATTTCACCTTGATGTGGTTGCGCCAAACATTAATGTGAAGAGTTAATGAAGCGCACCTTGTATATTGTAATGGACCTTGAGCAGATAAGCTCTCGTCCTTAGGTAGTTGAGGCATTTAATAGACTTAATGTTGTTAGATAGGAAATTTAATTATAGATTTGATAGTTTAGGAGTTCGAGAGGGAGAACGGATATAGACACCCTCCTTTGTATCATTGTAGGATTATTGAACAGGAGAGCAGGAGAGCAAGCAGAGAATTGTATGAAGAACACCCATGTACAGAGATTGAATTAATAGGATAAAGCTTTGATTCAATTCCATGGTTATGTGTTATTTCTTTGTGGGTTGATGTTATGCTCATAAGTATTTTCTTCCTGTTATGTATTTGCTTTTATATGTTGTGTATGTGATTTCATGGTTGATTTGAAATCTGAGAGGATGAGTGAATGAGTTTCAATTGTTTCTCTAAGTGAGCCAGAGAATTCCTGCAGGGAGTTCAGTTGAATTTGTCTGCAAGGAGTGCGTGACTGCAGGGTTTGCTTGGAGATAGATTTTGGTTCCATTCATCTGAGAGGTGCAGGTTGATACCGGAGCTATGCAAGGCGTGCGCAGGCTGGACGAAGACTCAGGGTTGCGATTCTGAGCAAAAGGAATTGAGATTTCTGCTGCAGGAGTGCACAGGATTGAAGAGCTCCAATACTTAGCCGTATTTGGAGCTTTGCCACAAGGAGTGCGTGCAACAAGTTCTCATAAAGAATTGTGAAGCGAGGATCATCTCAGGAGGGATAGAATCTTTGAGATCTCAAGCGGGAACGTCGAAGGTTTGTGCCGAGGAGAGTCTCGAGTGGGACCTGCAAGTACAGGCGAGGAAACAAGTCTCGGTAGGAATACCTTGTCGCTTCAAAGGAGCATCAAGGATAATGAGTCGACGACTAGGATTCATCAGACAGATTAGCGAAATCCCGCCAACCATCAAATTCAGGAAAAGTTGCACAGATTTTAAGCATGGGCGCACAGGGAGGAGAGTCATCAGGATTCGACTCATCGGGATATCGAAGTTTCCGTGGTCGTGGAACTCTCATATAACGAAATCGCGATTAGCGATTTCCCGAGAAGATTAGAGCCATTGATCTCAGTGGAGAGACGTGGCGCAAGATCCCGAAGAATCAGGGTTCGGCACTTCGGAACTTTTGGTATCGAAGGAATCATGAAGAATTTGTGAAACCCCGAATTGCGACGGGTCCCACGGTGATAGCGTGTGGTATTGACAGGTGGCATCGCATATCGGGGTTCAGGACTTGGGAGGTCCTGTGAAACGGTGCCGCGGGATTCGCGAATTTCCGAATCATGAAATCCCGATTTCCATTTGGAGCGGGGACCACCGGTGTCAGAGGGAAAGGATAGGTAGCATCGGGATATCGGGACTCAGGGATTGTGTTTCCGAGTTCAGGACTCGATACTGCACGAGGTCTGATTTATCGATACGACAAGGGAGATCATTGGAGACCATTCTATGGGTGCGAGAACTTCCGATAAGGGAGTTGAAGAGCAATTTCAGCTCTTCGGGCCAGTGAAGAAGAAGAAGGTCCTGGTGAGAGCGACCATTCTCCGAGGAGTGAGAAGGGTTGCACCATTTGGTATCAGAGTAGGAATATCTTTGCTTTCTATAGCAGAGAAACAGGATTGCATCATGCCGCCAAGAAGAGAAAGACAATCACCTGGTCCAGAGGACAGGGATGCACGAAGAAGAGGTAGGCCAACAGGAAATCCAGAAATGGAGCGACAGATGAGAGATCTCAGGGCAAGGCTTGAGGATATGGAAACAACGCAGAGACGCGGAGTTAGCGCAGGGGATCTTAGCGATTCCGAAGTAGAAGAGGAAGATGGACATGCAGAAGAAGTCACAGCAGAAGATGAATCAACTGAGTGATTGATCAAAGCCATCGCCAGGATGGGCGCAAAGGCGAAAATGGACATTCCAGTCTATGAGGGAAGTCTGGATGCAGAAGAGTTGTTGGATTGGATCCGAGCTCTTGACACCTACTTCGATTATGAGGAGATCGAAGAGGACAAGAAGGTCATACATGTTGTCACCCGGTTGAAGGGACATGCAGCCTTATGGTGGGACGAGCTGCAAGCGGACAGACGTTCCAAGGGAAAACAGAAGATCAAAAGCTGGGACAGGATGATCGCGAAGATGAAAGAAAAATTCATCCCCAGAGATTATCAGATCACTCTGTTCAGGCAAATGCAGAACCTGAGACAGAAGTTGATGACGGTGAAGGAGTACACCGAAGAATTTTACAGGCTCAATATCAGAGCAGGTCATCGGGAGAGCGATGATGAAAAGGTGGCGAGATATTTGAATGGTTTGAGATACGACATTTAGGACGAATTAAGCATGGTAACCATCCGAACAGTTGAAGATGCTTATTATATGGCTCTGAAAGCCGAAGAAAAGCTGAGTCGTAAGCAAGGTCAGCGAGGGCGAGGCAGAAGTCAGCCCAGAGGCAAGGCAGTTGGCCAAGAGAAATATCAGAAGCCTAAGGAGGAATGGCAGAAACCTCAGGGTAAGGTTGTGAGAGGCGGAACCTCACAGAGGCAGCAATATGCTGAGCCGAGGAGACAGCATACAGAGCAGGGTGGTGGATATACTGATACAAACACTCTTCCGCATACTAGAGGTCGAGGCAGAGGAAGAGGAGGAGTGATCACATGTTTCACATGTGGAAAGAATGGGCACAAGTCATTTGAGTGTCTAGAGAAAAAGAAAGCCGGAGGAGAAGCTCACATCACAGAGGCGCAGAGGCGTGATGTCGAGAGTGAAGATAGCGGGAGTGGGAAGTCCCTGACAGTGCACAAAGTTCTCTTGACAGCCGAGAAAGAAGTGGAGGACACAACTCAGAGAACCAAACTGTTCAGGACCACATGCAAGACCAAGGGCTGGAAATGAAAGGTCATTGTGGACAACGAAAGCACTGACAATCTCGTTTCAACTGAGATGGTGGAGAAATTAGAGCTGGAGACGACTGATCACTCGAGTCCATACAAAGTATCATGGCTGCAAAAGGGACATCAGGTGAGTGTCACTCAACAATGTTTAGTTGATTTTAAAATGGGTGAATATAAGGATAAGATTCTGTGTGATGTCATTCCCATGGATGTCTGTCATGTATTGTTGGGTAGACCATGGAAATATGACAGAAATGTTGTTCATGATGGGAGGATGAACACATATACCCTGGAAAAGGATGGGAAGACACACAGGTTTCTTCCGATAAAATATAAAGAAGTGAAGCCAGAAGTAAGCAACACGATACTTCTCATGAGTGGGAAGGAGCTTCTTACAGAGATGGAGAAGAAGGAAGATCCACAATTCTTTGTGGTCAGGAAACCGAGAATTGTCCTGACTAGCACAAGAGTGGACGACTTTCCAGAAGAGATTCAGGAACTGCTGGAAGAGTTCGCTGACATCATCGTGCATGAACTACCTCGTTCGTTACCACCGATGAGGAGTGTGAGTCACCACATACACCTCATACCTGGAGCAAGTTTGCCGAATAAAGCTGCATACAGATTGACGCTGCAAGAAAATGAGGAGGTCAAAAGGCAGGTACATGATCTGCTGGACAAGGGACTGGTCAAAGAGAGCCTGAGTCCGTGTGTTGTTCCGACAGTACTAAGTCCGAAGAAAGATGGAGGCTGGAGGATGTGTACAGACTCCAGAGCGATAAATAAAATCACCATCAGGTACAGATTTCCACTGCCAAGAATGGACGATCTGATGGATTGCCTGAGTGGGGCAAATTTATTTTCAAAGATTGATTTGAAGAGCGGATATCACCAGATTCGCATGAGAGAGGGTGATGAATGGAAGTCATCATTCAAGACAAACGAAGGTTTGTATGAATGGTTGTTCATGCCATTTGGCTTGACAAACGCGTCGAGCACATTTATGAGACTAATGAATGAAGTCCTGCGGGAGTTCATTGGGAAGTTTGTAGTCGTATATCTGGACGACATATTGATTTTCAGTAAGACCAAGGCTAAGCATTTAAGGAATTTGTCCATTGTGATGAGGAAGCTACAGCAGGAGAATCTGTTGGTCAACATGAAGAAGTGTTCCTTCATGAAGACCGAACTCATTTATTTGGGTTTTGTTATTTCGGAAAATGAGTTGAAGATGGATCCAGAGAAAGTGGAAGTGATAAAGAATTGGCCATCACCGAGAAATGTTTTCGAGGTGAGGAGTTTCCATGGTTTGGCTAGTTTCTACCGAAAATTCATTAGGAATTTCAGTGGAATTAGCGAAGCAATGATGGACACCGTGAAAAAGAGGCATAAAGTTTTTCATTGGACAGCGGAGGCTGAGGAGAGCTTCAATCTGTTGAAGCGAAAGATCACAGAGCAACCAGTGTTGGTGTTGCCTGACTTTCAGAAGACATTTCAGGTGAAATGTGATGCCAGCGGATATGTCGTAGGAGGAGTCTTGAGTCAAGATAACAGACCTGTGGCATATTTCAGTGAGAAGCTGGATGAAGCAAAGCTGAAATACTCCACATATGATAAAGATTTTTATGCCATCATACATGCATTAAATAAGTGGAGGCATTACTTGATACCTAAGGAATTTGTATTGTACAACGATAATCATGCATTGCATTTCGTGAGTCAACAGGATAAGTTGAACCAGAAGCATGCAAAATGGGTAGAGTACATGCAGAATTTCACATTTGTGATCAAACACATTTCAGGAACTGCTAACAAAGTGGCGGATGCTTTGAGCAGGAAATGTTTGTTGTTGTGGGAGTTCAGAGTCAAAACATTGGGTTTTGAGAATCTGAAAATTATGTATACAGGTGATGCAGATTTTGCAGAGGCATATGAAGCAGCTGAGAATCCAGTTCTCAGGGATCGGAGTCCTTGGATAGATTATATGATCCAGGAGGGATTACTATTCAGAGGTAATCAGCTATGTATTCCAAATTGCTCCATGAGGGAGAACTTGGTGAAGGAAAAATATAGTGGAGGATTAGCAGGTCATTTTGGACATGACAAAACATTCGCGAAGCTGAGCGAATCGTATTTTCGGCCGGGCATGCGAGCCGATGTCAAACGATTTGTTGACAGATGCAGGATTTGTCAACATTCGAAAGGCCGAAAGCAGAACACAGGTTTTTATCAGCCATTGCCCATACCCGAGAGACCATGGGAAGCGATAAGTATGGATTTTGTTTTGGGTTTGCCGAGAACGCAGAGAGGAGTTGATTCCATCTTTGTGGTGGTAGATAGGTTTTCGAAGATGGCACATTTTATACCATGCCAGAAGACCAGCGATGCGACCCACATCGCAAACTTGTTTTTCAAAGAGGTTGTTAGACTGCATGGATTTCTGAGAAGCATAGTCTCGGACAGGGATACGAAATTCATAGGTCATTTTTGGAGGACGCTATGGAAGAAGCTGGGAACTAGTTTGGCTTTTAGTTCATCTTATCATCCGCAGACAGACAGACAAACAGAGGTAGTGAACAGGAGTCTGGGAGACTTATTGAGAAGCTTGGTGACAACACCATAGCAGTTGGGACCAGATATTACCACAGACAGAGTTCGCATACAACGATTCGGTGAATCGGAGTACAGGGAAAATCCCATTCCAGATCTTATATGGGACACATCCGAGGGGAGTTTTTGAACTCAGGGAGTCAGAACAGGCTGTGACTAGCAGTGCTAGCACTGAGGAGTTCACTGAGGCGATGCAGGAACTTCACAGTCAGGTGAAGCAGCGACTGATGAAATCAAATCAGGAGTACAAGCACAGAGCCGATCAGCGGAAGAGACAACTTCAGTTTGAAGTTGGTGATATGGTTCTGGCACACTTGAGGAAAGAGAGGTTCCCAAGGGGAACATATAACAAGCTCAAAATGAAGAAAATTGGACCATGCAAAGTCTTGAAGAAATTCGGGGTGATTGCATATG
>SNQJ01S0167393.1:0-20884 GCA_010110895.2 Picea sitchensis | reverse complement strand
CGAGCCCTGTTGTAAATCATGTTTATGAAATGAATTGTAATTATGTTTTATAGGCTGGTGAGCCAAGTTAATATAAGTTGGTGGGCTTATGTGATTATTAGGCCAGAGAGCCTAAGTGTTGAAGGCCAAGAGCTTGATTTTGTACATGTATCTATGCAGAACATTAATAAAATTATAAACACCGGTGTGTGCAGACCGACCACGATGAATGAGTGATGGGGGACTAAGCTCCCACAGAGTGGGCAAGGGATTAGGGGCTAGAAGGTGGGAAAAGGGACTAAGTGTTGAGCCTAGGGGCTTAAGTCCTTAGGGAATAATATTTTAATATTATTCCAAAAGACATGTGAATAATATGTTTTATCCTAAGTTCTTTTGGAAGGACAAGCAACTTCCAAATGGAAGGAATGCATGCAGTTGCATGGGTGACAAGTGTCAACCCAAGAGCATGCAAATAAAATGGCTGAGATGAGCCGTGTTGGGGGTTCCTCCTCCATTCCACCATCGATCGTCTGAACGTGAGTCTCGTCTGACCTCTGCAAGATACCCTCGTGCAATTCTGAAACCGGGGAAAAGGTCTGTGTTGATTCCTAGGAAAGCCGGTACACCCTTTGTTCTGAACCATCAAGCCTCTGTCGACCCCTACGTGGATTTTTGGTCACGCGTCCCTGAGAAAACCATAACTGTGAGTATATTCCGTGATTGTTGAGCTGGTTGGGTTGAAGTATGTGATTGTCACCTGTTTGGGAAGCCCATGACTGTATACCTAGTTGACTGTTGTGGACACGTAGTGCTGGACTGCGCGTGGCTTGCTAACCAGTGTAAGTTCGTGCTGAGCCTGTGTGTAACCTCTCTCCAGGTGAGGGAGGTGATTGTTATTGAAGAGGCAGGTTTTACTAAGTCTGTGAGCGAATCTCTCCAGGTGAGAGAGTGCGTGAAGGACGGAGAGAGCTCCTGGAAGGAACCTTGTAGCTGCCACAGAGCTCGGAGATTTCCGGTCCGACCTGTTGCTGAAGCCCAAGGCAAGGGAGGTTAGTAGCCGAAGGACTATCTAGGTGACAAAGAAGGTGTATACTCCTGGGGTGGGATGGGCATGTGGGGAAGGAGAGTCTGTGAGCAGTGGGCATAAGTGGTTCCTGGGAGAGAATCCTCCCTCTTTTACGTGTATTCTTCTAGAGAGAGTTTGTTGGGAATTGGTTTTCTCCTAGAGAGAGTCCAGCACCAGCTACGATGCCCTGAGACTTCCTGATCCAGCCTGTTGTCGAGACCCAGAGAGGGAGGTGAAGCACCGATGGGCTGTGCTTGTGAAGGTGTATACTCCCGGGCGGAGCAGGCATGTGGGGAATGAGAGTCCGTGAGTAGTGGGCATAAGAAGGCATCCTGGGAAGAATCCTTCCAGTTGTTCTGTGTTGTTTTCCCGGTAACCTCAGCCTAGCCTAGGATTCCTTGCTTTGGGGTGGAGCTTAGTCCCAGCTCGGGGGTGACCCACTGCTGAGCTTGATGAGCAGTGTAGTCTAAGGTTGAGAGGTTCGTGGAAGGTCTGCACGTGGTTGGTGGAATTACCACAGTTTCAAAGATAAGTATCAGCTTATGTTAAATGTTATGTTTTGCATGCCTGTGATGCTTATATTTTATCATGTATTATGTTGTGCAGATGAATTATTGTTAATGCAAGGGAATATTTGTGTTAGCAGTAATTCTTATGCTTACTCTGAGTCAAATGTGTTTCATTTGCTTAAATGCATGTCTTATATATAGAATCAAGTATGAGAATGATGTTGTTCCACACAGTAGCGTATGCCCGGCCAGTGGGTTGGATGATGGTCGGGGGAGCGTTATAGAATGGTATCAGAGCGTTACAGTATGAAAGAGTGTTACAGAATGGTATCAGAGCCAAGGTTTCAACGCTGAGCCTAGATGGACCGGATAAGTGGTCTTCGAACCGAAATTTTTGAGAAGAAATTGTGTCAGGAGGGCCAATTTCAAACCCCAGAATGTTCCTGAGTGTCAAGGAGTTACTTGAACGTGTTACCAAGCTCAGGAGGTTTAGCGGTATTTTAGAACCACAGCTGGTGTGGTATATGGCCACCAGGAGAGAGAGAGAGCTCAACGCATGAAGCGTTGGATCCGTAGGATCTGTTCAGGAGGAAAGGAGAACCCTCACGACCGTCAGATCTGGAGAACATGCATGAGGTTTAAAACCCTTTGAAGTTGCACAGGAGTGTGGAAATCGTGGTACGCGAAATCCTGAAACGATCTACATCGTAGATCGTAGGAGAGGAACTTGAACCATTGGATCATTTCGAAATTCGGGGATTGAAATGATGAGAGACTTGGAGTCACTACATCGCGAACTCCCGGTTACCGAAAACCTGNCTGCATTATAGATCTAAGAGAGGTCTAACCATTGGATTTCACTTGGAAGGGACGTGGGCACATGGATGTGTACCACGTGCCAGTAGGTCGAGAAGAAAAGCGAGAGTGGTGGGACCTGACGACGTCACCATAGGTGATGTGGACCCTCCTGAGTGTGCCACTTGCCACTATGGATGTGGGAGACAGTTCTGCTCTGTGGACCCGGAGGGTAAAGGAAATAGAATTTTCAAAATTCGGGGATTGTAGTGACAAGAAGTTGGGAGTCACTGCATCTGAACTCCCGGGTACCGAAGACCCGAAAACTGAAGTGCCGAAATCCCAAAATTTTCGAAGACAAAAGAATCGTTGAGGATTTAACTGTTGGATCCTCGTGGACCAAAACCCCGAAACCCGAAGTCCCAAAAATTGCAGAGCCGAGCAGAGATCGGAAAATTCATGAAATTGAAACATTTTCTTAAATTGGATTGTTTATGAATGATGAAGGAATTGTCAAGAAATGAAGTCCTGACAAATTCTAGTCGTCTGCGTATTTGTATTACAGAAGGTTGACGAGTGCCAGAACTGATTTGAATTGCCACAAAGTGCAAAGAAATGGAAGAGACACATAATGCTTCCAGTTCAGAAAATGAAGCTCAGAAGAGATAGCGTAGAACTTTTGTATGTAGAGTGTGCATATCCAGCGCAAGGAGTGCTTATAGAGGGAACTTGTTTTAAGTTCGAAAGACTCAAATTGTCAAGAAACAAAGGCCTGATAAATTCTAATCGTCTGCACATTTTTATTGTAGAAGGTTGATGAGTGGTAGAACTGATTTGAATTGCCACAGAGTGCAAAGAAATGGAGATACATAATGCTTCCAGTTCAAAAAATTAAGATCATAAGAGATAGCGAACTTTTGTATGTAGAGTGCGCATATCCAAAGTGCAGGGAGTGCTTATAGAGGGAACTTGTTTAAGTTCGAAAGACTCTAAGAGACGAGCATAAAGTGATGCCGTGAGGTCACCGTGAAAAGTCTTCTTTAAAAACACCATCGAATCCTTCAAAATATTTGAAATCCTTCCGCTAGGACGACCTAAGTAAAGTCCGTAAGAACTCCGATGCCAAGATATTTGAAATAAGCTAACAGAACCCGGAATCCACCTGTAAGAACCTTGGAGGTAAGATCGCAGTAAAAGGAAACTACCGAAAATAGAATCAACGAGGGAATTCCTTTGAAGCTCTGCCATGAGGGCATCGTGAAAGTGCATAGAGTGCACAAAAGAACTCTATCTCAAGATCGAGGGGAAGGGAGAAGTGTCGAAGGAAGCAGAAAAAAAATTCTAAGAATTTTGTGAGACTCTACCAAGAGGGAATTGAGAAAAAATGCAATGTGATTGAGGGAGAAATCTATTTTGAGTTGCCCGTTGAGAAGACAAGTCAATCGAGGATTCTCGAGAACTCTTCCGTGAAGGGCATCGAAATTGGTTCAAGTGTGTACGTAAGGAACTCCTTTTGAGTTCCCTGAAGATAGGATAAGGTCATATAAGACACCTAGGGTTACTGAACACCCTGTGGGCTTAGCAAGGAGTGTTTGAGAAAGAAGTTGCCAGAGGACACCAATCTCCACGAAGGAGAAGGATAAAGGGTTAATCCCTTAGAGGTTCAAGTTCCTAAGTTTAATAAGGATAATGTTGTTGTGCACAGATTAACAACAAAGAGGAGTAGTAGGAGGTAGAGAAACCCTTTGATGTTTCATAGTCGACAAAGCTCGGGAGGGACAATGTTCCTAGAACATAGGCGAGATACAAAGGAATTGAGCTGTGGGAAGTGAAGGTCGAGGTCTTTGAAACTTCGGAAAATATTCCAAGGGGAAGGAAAAAGTTCTCAAAGCTTAGGAGAGAGCATAGTTGTCATTAGATCAACTAGAAAGACGAGATCCATCGCCGATTCAAGGTAAAGAACCGATAGTCATCGATCCCAGGAATGCGCATTTAGTTTAAACCTAAGGGAGGTCGCAGCGGAGAGGAGCCGCATTGATGGTGGAGACACTTCCCATGGAGGAAGTGCCAAAGCCAGGAGAGTTGGGTTGGATCTTGCGTGAAAGGCCGAGGGATTAAGGTCGGTATCTTCCCGATACCTCAAGCTCTGAAAGGATAGCTGCACTGCTAGATCCGGGTCATCGAAAGTCATTGATCCCATTCAAGAAACTGGCGTAATCTGGTTCGTGGAGTTTAGAGGCGCACTCCACTATTGGCTCTAAGGAAGTCCCAAGTCAAGCGAGTAGGGAAGGATCCAAACCATCGATCTGCTTAATGAGAGAACCGCTGGATCAGAACCTCTGCTTGGTATCGTGTATCGGGGGTTCAGGGTTGAAAGAAATTCTTTTTTACTGCGAGGTCACGAAGCGCCAAGCATTGAGGGCTCATGTGAACACGTGGGACATCCATTAGGTGGGGACCGCACGGTTGACAAGTGGCGTAACAACAAACACCCAAAGAAAAGTGGAAGCATGCCATTGTGCGTTGAATACATCGCCAGTTCTGAAAGGGTCAACTCATTGTTGACTTATCGCGTCTCTGGGATTCACAAAGGAGGAGCATGAGGGATCAACACTCCAACTCGTGAAGTCAAATGAAGTCATGAAGTAGTGATAGCACTTAGCCCTAGCCATTGGTTATGTGTGGAAGGAACTAACAAGGATGATCCATACCCATATCATCTGCATCGAATAACCGGAGAAAGAGGAGTCGAGGGTCTTTGACTCCAAGGAATGTGCCATGAAGTTGGCGCTAGAGGTGCTTGTGCTAAGGTAAGGTCATGGTCACATGGAAATGTGAGGCTCACACTTGGAATCAAGTTGCATAGGGTGGGTTTTCACGAAGGACCTATGGATCTAATATTGAGGTTCCAATAGGGAATCAAAGGAGTCGCCTACCTTGAGGGAGAATTTAGAACGCATCCCCGCAAGTAATAATCTTTAACCGAGGGTCATTCACGCCGTGAGCTAAAGTAAGTTGGTTATAAGTTTGATAAAAGTAGCATGAAATATTCTACTGCTATTAGATATTTAGGTAGTATAATTTTAATGGTAGCCATGCATGAGTTTTTATCACTCTTTTGCATACCATTGAAAGGAAATTTTGGTACGAATTTCCTACCCGCAGATATGGTTAAAAAATCGCTACGATTAAATCGATTGGAATGCATGTACCAATCGGATGGTAAAGGTCAGGCCCCAGCATTAATTCAAAGATTTTAGATTCTTTACCGCAATACTACTGACATAGTAGAAATGTCACAAGCTAATTTGGTTAAGGGGGTAACAAAACAAAGAATATCTTAAAATGCCGCTAGTTAGCCAAGTATGACCGTGACCGGCTGATGACAAGGTATGAGAATGTGAACAATATTGACGTAATTCCAACCCGCGGATGGTGAGATACATGACCTAGATAGAGAATTATGTAATTCAATGCAAGGTGCACTCAATAAGAATGCATTGAGAATCATACTCATGCATAATAAGTGATAGAGTTGTATACCTTAAATGTAAATGATTGAGTG
Source organism: Picea sitchensis (assembly GCA_010110895.2). Classification (NCBI taxonomy): domain Eukaryota; kingdom Viridiplantae; phylum Streptophyta; class Pinopsida; order Pinales; family Pinaceae; genus Picea; species Picea sitchensis. The sequence goes on along the minus strand of SNQJ01S0167393.1, from coordinate 14,970 downwards.
TGTTTCTAAGTACATGCATATATATATTACTGCATGGAAATAATTATACTAATGTATCGAAATGTTTCTAACCCTTGAAGTTGAGAACATTTCAAGAACTATTAAACATTGCAACAAGAAAGTTACAAGCTAGGTAGTCACATGAATAGAGACCACATAGAATTTTATGTTTGGAAAATTGAAATAATGAACTTAGTGTTGTTAGAGTCATTCTATTTGGTCAAGTCTTTTGGTAATTGTGATTGAAATCTGCCGTGCAATTTAAATTATAACATTATTGCATAAGATGTTGTACATGCTGAATTATGATGTACAAAATCGAACAATTTATTGCCGTATGAAAGATGAAGTCTTGCAGGGAAATTGTATGTAGTTTGATGCCCGTGGAAAATCACAAGGATGGTTGCATCTATAATGTGGCAACAACCAAGATGAATCATGAAATAGAATGTCATGTTTGGGAATAAAAGTTGAATTTCGAACTAATTGGAATCCTAAATGAATTCCTTTATGTTGTCTTAGGATAACCTACATGGTTGATGCATGAGATGTTTTGATAAAGTTAAAATGTTGGCTACAAAGAGTATCCCGGGAAGATGCTGCTTGGAAACATTAGAAGACAGTTGGAACTCCTGGGAGACACGATGCTCTAATACTTCCAGTTCAGCCTATTATTGAAGTCCAAGGAAAGGGAGGTGTAGCAATCGATGGACCGTTTCCTAAGGTGGGCACTCCCTTGGTGAGACAAGCATGTGGGGAAATGAGAGACCATTGGTTGGAGTAATCGGCCGAGGTTTGAAATGGTTGGAGGTTGTTGAGGTCTAGTGCACTGCCTAGACCATGTGGATATGGATTTTGGACCATGGATATCTTGGGAAGCCACTGCCCGATGAAGTCATAGCTCTACTCCGAGGTGGGAGGTCTCTCAATCAAAAGATGGGCACAATTCTCTATTTATAGCATGGTGTGTATGTTGTGTACAGCTTTAATGTTATTAAACTTGTTTTAAGTATACATATATATACATTGCATATATGCTTGCATTACCACATCCTTGATTGTACCTAAGGTGTCCTTATATTTCATTACTTAAGAAATATATATACCGGATGCTAATCATATTATCGATTGGAATATGATCTGTGTGGAACCAGATGGTGTCCCGCAAGTGCATCATGTGTGCATATTGATTGAAATAAAACAAATTCTAATCGAGATATTGAGCTTGTGGGAATAGGTTCGGACTTGGTAACGGTCCTAAGGGACATGACATGGGAGTATTGAGACGCCATACGTGCATACACAATTCGCAAGATATTTTGAAGATTTTGGAAATCTTGTTGATGTTAGGTGAAAAGTTTCATTGAGGACAATGAAAAAATAAGGGAGGGGATTGTAATGTCCCTAAGTAATGAGTCTGCTGTAAATCATATGTTTAAGGGAAATGAATTGTAACTATTCTTTATAGGCTAGTTAGCCAAGTTAATATTAGTTGGTCGGCTTATGGGATTCTTAGCCGAGTAGCCTAAGTGTTGAAGGCCAAGAGCTCCTGATTTTGTACATGTATCTATGCAACATTAATAAAATTATAAACACCGCTTTACATGCACTCTAATTCACGCCGGAATGAGTGATGGGGGACTATGATTCCACAGAGTGGGTAAGGGATTAAAATGAAGGTGGGAAAAGGGACTAAGTGTTGAGCCTAGAAGCTAAGCCTAAGGGCTTAAGTCTTGGGAATAATATTTTAGTATTATTTAGTATGTGAAATATATGTTTTATCCTAAGTTCTTTAGGAATGAAAAGTGACTTTCAAATGGTAGTGGAACGATGTTGATGGAATGCATGCAGCTTCATGCGTGACAAGTGTCAACCGGCGTACAGAAGTTAAAATTGTTGAATTGAGCCATGATGGGGTTCCTCCACCATTCGACCGGCCGACCGCCCTCAATGTGAGTCCCGTCTGACCTCTGTAAGATACCTCGTGCAATTCTGAAACTAGGGAAAAGGTCTGTGTTGATTCCTAAGAAAGCCAGTACATTCCTTTGCTCTCGGAACTGCTTGCCTGTGTTGATCCCTGCATGGATTGTTGGTCACACATCCTTGAGAAAACCATAACCGCAGGATCTATTCCATGATCACAGATGGTTAGTTGAATTATAAGACTGCCACCTCGCTTCAAGTCTCAGACTATATAGCAAATTCGCTGACTGCCAGGCTATCAGAGGCCGGATCAAGGTGGTCGGGACTAAAGTAAATTCAAGGCCGAAGCTCAGGTGTAATCTTTCTCCAGGTGAGGGAGGTGTTTTTTATTGAAGAGGTAGGTTTTATCAAGTTTCTGGAGTGACTCTCTCCGTGTGAGAGAGTTTGCAGAGGAAGGAGAGAGCTCTTTGAAGGAACCCCCAGAGTCAGCCATGTAGCTTTAGAGACGCAACAGTCTGTTGTTAGCCTGAGTTGGTGCTAGTAACCAAGGAATATCTAGTGATAGAGAAGGTGTACCTGCTGGGGTGGGATGGGCATGCTCTGGAAGGAGAGCTTTGTGGGCGTTAGCATAAGTGGTTCTGGGAGAACCCTCCCCTTACTTGTATCTTCCGTAGAGAGTTTGTTGCTGGTTTTTCCCCTGTAGAGAGTCCAAAGACTAGCTACGAGCTATAAGACTCTCATCCACTTACTGTAATCTATAGGGAGGTGCTAACTCCATGGATTGTGCTTGTGGAAGGTATACCCCGTGAGTGTGCATGTGGGGAAATGAGATTCCAATGGAGTAGTGGGCTTAACAAGGCATCCCTGGAATAATCCCTTCTAGTTGTTCCCATTATGTTTTCCTCAGAATCTCACTCTAGAATAGAATTCCCTTGGTCTTTGGGAGCTTAGTCCCAAATGCAGGACCCAATCGTTGAGCTCTCGATGGGAGTGCCATGGTCTAAGGGTCGGAGGTTCGTGGAAGGTCTACACATGGTTGGTGGAATTAACACCGCTTCAAAGATAAGTACCCACTAAGGTTTTAATTACTTTTATGTATGTATGTGTATTTATATTTATCATTTATTCTACTGTGCATATCAATTAATGTTAATTCCATGGATTATTTGTGTCAGTAGTAATTTTCTCAATGGGACTCTGAGTTTAAATGTGTTTAGCCTATTTTAAATGCATGTCTTATATATAGAATCAAGTATGAGAATGATGTTGTCACAGTAGCTCTCTACCAGTTGGGTTTGATGATGGCTGTGGGAGCTGCTATAGGAATGGTAATGTAATTGCTACAAGATGAAAGAGTTATAATCTATCACTTTCGCTCTTCCAAACCCTTGACATTTTCAACAGGGGAATTCAACTCTGGTTCATAGTTCCTTAACCCGACAAATAAATGATTTATGTCCATAGTTATGACATATGTAGCATCAATCTCATTGTTCAATAAGTAGGGTCAAAATCATTACAGCCAAGGTTCACTCATTGACTAGTTTGATTATTTCTTGACCTCCTGGGCTACATGTCCTCTGGGACTTAATTTGGCAATTTGCACCCATGAAGGTTTGTTACTTGGTTTGTATCATTCTTTGTTGTAGTGCTATTTATTCCGTGGAAATATTAATTGCTCATGTCTAAGTCTTAAGGAACAATTCCATGACTTTGTAGGACCAAAGTTAGAATAGTAGAAACACACAGCCAGCCATAGAAAAATTCCTTCTTCAGACTCAGAAATTAGTCTGTATTCTTCTGAGGAAATGAATTCTCCATACATTACTATTATTTCAGCATGAAGCAATTACTATTTATTTGTTCTAGAGATTCATTCCTAGCACCTTTACCATCCAAGGGTCATCATCTCCTTTGTTTCTGCAGGTTTGTTTTGTCATTGGTTGTATATTTGACACAAACTTGATGGTTCTTCATTTCTTTGGTTTATCACTACTTGATCCCTCTTCTAAATCAGCAAAGGAATCAAAAGATGAAAACTGGTTTGGATTCCTTTGTTGATTCGTAATGGTGGCTAATCCTTCAGGCTTTGATACTCTTTGACGATTCCCTCGAGCTATACAAGGCTTGAAACTTCCATCTCTTTCCCATTACTTGTTGTTCTAATTCTTCACATCTTGCCCTCTTTTCCAATAATTGTCGTCGTAATGTCTTCGATTTTGTTTTCCTCTTCTAATTCTACCTTTAGTAGGAAAAGGTCTTCATCAGTTTCTTTACTGCTCTTCGAACTGTATCAACAAATGTCCTTGCTTTCTCCGCTCTTAATTCTTAGTCTATCAATCTCCAAGCAGAATCGACCGCTTCCTTCCATGTCAACCACATGCCTTCTTCCTTCATTAACATCACTTCCTTCTGCGGCTTATACTAATATCATAACCTCTTTGTCCATATATGATCATTTAGTTTATCTCACAGTGGGAGTCATTTCTCTCATCATCTGAGGGATCATCATCACTGTTTACACAAAGAATTTTCTTCTAGCTATTACTCTCTTTAAATAAATTTATGTGTTTCTTTCTTCTCCTCATCAATGTTTGATCCTTTTTTGTGGACATTTATTTGAAAAATGACCCATCCCACCATAGTTGAAACATTTGAAAGGAAGTTACCTTTGTATTTTCCCTCGATCCCTTCTTCAGTCCCTTCACAAATTTTGCTTCACTTTTCCGGGTTCAATCCTCATTCTCGTCTGTCTTAAATGATGCTTCTCCTGAGGTGGGTTTATCTTTAACTATTCTCATTTCATATGTGTGAATGTTCCTAGAAGGGATCAAACTCCAAGGTTTTAGATCATTAAGGTCTTCAATAGAAGAGACCTTCGAGTTGAACCTATTCTGTAGAGATCTCAAAATTTTTGAACTAAAGAAGGTTCCCAATTTTCTCACCAAGTTCTTTCATTACATTTACCCATTTCTTTTACTCTCAGAAATTATTTTCCAAAAGTTTCATCTTCCTTAATCTAGTTGTTCAAATTGTACTCTGTAGGGTTTGAAGCTTGGCACCCTTTACCTCTCATTACCTTCATAACCGCCAATGAGTTTGTCCCATTACTTTGGCGCCCTCTAGGTGTATAACTTTTACAAATTCTACTTCCAGTTTTCCACCTAAGATAGTACACCATAGTCTTTAGTATCAAGCTTTCAAATTCCCAAATTTTGTCATCCCATAGTACAACCTGGCTTTACATAACCAAAGGTTCACCACATCCCAAACATTCCCAGCAGACCTAAAGCCATTATACCTCATTTTAACTTTCCAGAAGACAAAGTTTTTTCCATTGAACAGGGGGGCTTTTTTGGTTGAATTTCTTTCATGGCTTTGACATGTTTAAGCTCTAGATCTACCATTGGATAAAAGGGGCCGACTCTGATACCCAATTGTTGGACAACTGAGGGTGGGGGGTGAATCAGTTTTTACCTTTCTTAAACAATTATTCTTATTTTGAACTCTTTACACAACATTTAATGACAACATAATAATGCAAAGAAGTAAGAAATAGAACATTCAACATCAATACACATATGATACTAATGTGAGATATATTTCCCGAGGAAACCCATACAAGGTAAAACCTCTTCTCTTTATATGATAAGTAATAAATGGCTTACATTATCACATGTGAGCACCCAACCTGGCAATGAGGGTACAACCTCTTTTTTGTAAGATGCTACTTGTTGAGAGCACCAACTCTCTCAATTATTCAGCACCAACTAGAAGGAAGCAATCAATTTCGGTTTCTAGCACCAACTCCCTGCTTTCTAGCACCAACTAGAAGGGAAGATATAACTCCTTGTGTTCAATCAACCACTTGAAACTCTCTAAGTGACGACAATAGTCCTCCCTATCACCCTGCTAATACCACCAAATATACCTTTTTTCTATTAAGTACTTATTTCATAACGATGTAAAGTTCTTTCATGGCCAGTCTCATCAGTCAGCTCGCTACACTACCACCGGTGACGCTATTCATGCACACTCCTTTGTAATTCTTTTGTATACTTTTTCCTTTATGCTCACTGCCGCTTACAAGTGTCCCTTTCAATGCACCATTCCTCTGAATTTCTATTGTTGCACTCTCCTCGCCTACACTTCAATCACACTCAACCGCAACAACACCGATCTCTTCTTTGTTCTACATACTTATAGTCTCTATGGTCCCAGTATGCAATATGCTCTATGTTCTTTGTATACTTTCCCCGCCACTATTCTCCATATCGTGGTGTTTTCTTACACTTCCCCTTCCATTGCATTCCCTCCTACATCCTCACCTTCTTTGCTATAATCGTGACTTCCCTCATGTCGAAGTACTCTACCCAATCATCATTGTGACTCTTCAGCTTTTCTGGTGGTTTAAACCACACGTCCAACATCATCAGGCATGGACAGATTTCTCAACCCTCAGCGCTGAGACTCTTCGTCTTCTATATCATAGTTGAGCTAATCCTCTTTGTTATAGTTACAGGCTTAAACGCCCATCCATCTTTCAATCTCCTCTAAGAATAGTCTTCAATCACCGGAAGATGCCTTCAAATTTTCATTCATGTATCATGCTGAAGTGTCTTCAAGTCCTCTAGAAGAAACCATTAGTCATTTATAGCAGTTACACCGTGAAGTTAAACACAGTTTCGATCATATATTCAAGTTCACCGCATCATTGGATGGAGTTCAGAGGGTATTACTTTTAATTGGCCGTTTGCTACCTACATTTCGGGATTCCTTTGGTTAAGGTTTCTTTATGCTTCACGACTTCCATCCCCCGAAACTTTGAAATTGAGCTTGGTTGCACTAGCTCCTTCTCATATTCTACCGATGTGACCAATGGTTGTTACCATGTCGAGCCAAACGGTTTCACATTTCATAATTTTAGAAATCCCGCTCATGTGGCATCTCGACTCTCCCAAGTTGAGATCTCCAAACTTCTAAGAAGGATCTTTAAATTGACTAGCTTCATCATTTCGGAAATTCGTGATGGCATTTTATGATTTCACATGTCGCGAATTCTCGCTATGGTGGTTTCCTCTCCTTCCAAGTCGCTGACCTCGATATATCCCTCCATGTCGCATTTTCATTTTATCTTTTTCACGATTTCCACATATCAAGGAAGTTCGAGGTTAGGGAACTCCTGCCTCCTTGACTTTCAAGGCCAGAAATGACAATCACGCCATAGTCCTATGGACCCAACGCACCAGCTTCATGATTTTGATAATTTCCATGTGACTTTGTCATGTCTCGATCGATGATCCGACCAACTCGACCACCTGGGCTTAGATTATTTCACGATTTCGTATATCGCGAACTTCAAAGGTTGTTCCTTTTGTTCTTTGATTTCCTATTTAGGAAATCCTGTGATTCAAAACTCCAAAATATTCTGGAACAACATATTTCGAATGCTTTTCATTTCGTCAAGGCTTTGACTTCAAGCAGAGGGTCCTGACATCTCCAACCTCTACCAGAAAATCTCAAGATCCAAAACTCTAAAATGGAGTCAAACCAACATATTTCTACATTTTTCATTTCACCTCTTCAACATTTTAGCACTTCTATGATGAAGTGTTTCAACACCTCCAACTCCCGATATCCAAAAAATCTGAAATGGAGTCGGACCAACATATTTCTCGGGCGTTTCATTCTCGGGCCACTGGACTCTCACGGAGGGTCCTTGAAATCTCTAACCCCCGTGATCCCAAACCTCGGGTCGGGTGCCCGCTTTGCTCTTTAGTTTCGTGATTTCATGATTTTGGGACGCCCTCAGGCTGGAGAGTTTCCTCGACTTTGAATTCCTCCAACTCTCTATTCGAACTTCCTATTTATGCCTCGCTTGTCCTCGGTTTCATTTCATTTCGACTCTGTGATGGAGAGTCTCACTTTGACTCTCCAACTCTCTAGATCCGAACTCCGTTCCTTTGTTTCTCCATTGCTACATACTTTGAACTTCCCATCAATGACACAAGCACACTTTGCCTATAAACATGCTAACATCCTTTCCTCTAACTACTCTAAATTTTTCCTTTCTACCCACTTTGATTAGGAAAAGAAGATGAACAATTTTTTAACTACCTCTTCAAGAAGAAGGAGAAAGGACACATAGGAGTTACTATCTTTTTGTATAAAATAGAGTAGAAACTTGTGAAAAGGACTTTTGTATTAACCATCAGAGTAGACCCAATAATATTTTCAAGAACTTATACACTATTAATGAATCTTCAGAATCCATTAGAGCCAACATATTATAGAAGGAAGTATTTGTAGAAATGGATCTAAGATTTGAACTACTTCAAGTGAATATAATTTGTGTTTCTGTAATCGCAAGAATGTTTGTTGTAGACCGATTCTCATAAAATATTTGGCATTCTGCAGTTATTGATGCGTTTTTGAATATTTCAATGCCTTGATATTCATGGGTTATTATTGTATACATTGTTGTAGTCCAGACTATTCTGATTATATACATGTGTATGCACATGTCTCCAATCTTCTCTTTTGTTACAACTAATTGTATAAAACTTGTGTAAGATTTTTGTTGTATTGATAACTGACCGATTACTCTAGTGTTCTCTTGAAGGATACGTTAGCATATAATAGAGATACATTAGTTATCTTTTCATACATAGTATCTATATACATATGTGCATTGCATTTTTATCATCCATCCGCTTCATCGATACATCGGGTCCATAATAATTGATAAGAAACCAAAAGGAAACAAATAAATGTAAGATGGGGCCACCATCGTGATGGTACCCCTAATCCAAATGGTGTATAGTTTTGGTTGGAAACGTGAGCATCGAGGGAGTAACTTGTTGTTTTGGGTGGAATTTGACCCTCCCTCAAATTTAATTGAACTAGAAGGAGGGGCCATTTTCCGCTTATATACATGAATTAAAACAATAATCAAAATTAGTCTTCAACGAGTAATCCCAAACCCCAATCTACCTTGTTCCCTCAGGTCGAGTTTGAACAAACAAAGCAATTTGCCTAGGACTCAAATACTAATTTTGGAAGTGGCTCCAGTAGTCTTTAAATACATACTAATACTTGGTTTCACATACTACAAGAAGAACTTCACAAAGCCCGTAGAATTACACATTCTTACACAAAATTGGTTGGAAAATTTCCTAATGTACTTAAACTTCCTAGGAGAAAAGCTACCCATGTAGAATGTTCTAACAAATATCCTAATTTTTATGTCGACTCTATAGATGATCTTATTGAAATTGCATTACAAGAGGTCCCAATACCTTTGAGAAGAGTTGCGTATTTCCTTATCGAACTTGAAGAATGAGAGTTTGAAGGTGAACAACTGGAAATCACCATAGAAAAACCAATGGGAAAAAAAGGATCCACATAGAAGTTATACCATGATGGATAGCCCAAGGAGCTCTCAATATGGATGGACAAATCCATGAAATTCCAAGGAAGTTCGATAAACTCCTCCCAAAATTTGACTTAGACAAACCCGAACCCCAAGACGAACTACCCCTCCCAACCATTCTTTACACTTTTCCAAGAAATCCTTCCGCTTGGTATTTTATCCTACTTTTTAGATATATTATAGACTGGGACAATTTCAAAAGGTTCTTTATGAGAAAATTTGGAGAAAGAAGAACAATTGCATCTCTACATAATGAACTAGGATCCATTAGAATGGATAAGAGGGAGAGAGTAAAATACTTTAACCAAATATTTCTTAATTTCTTAACTAATTTTCCTCATGATGTCACTCTCTCTTAGTCACTAGTTATTGAATATTATACATCTGCATTAACCCCTTCCATAGGGATGTTTGTAAAATGATATAACATAAATACATTGGCATTTAATTTTGATGAAGTTGAGACTATTGAAAGAGAGTTATATTTTTATGATCTCATATGTATGGTGAAGGAGGTGTTTAATATTGATGGAAAGAAGAGAATCTAGAGCATAAGGAAGCGAATGGATATTAAACTTCTGAGAGTTAACTGAATGAAGATCAAAATATCAAGAGATGGTAATGATAAAACCTATATCAAATCGATATCACGGACTGGCAAGCCGATCAATGACGGGGATGCATCATGGGAGAGGAAATAGGAATCAAACCACTCGCTATAATACAAAAAATCCATCTATATCAATGATCTCATAGCTCTGACATATACGTTTCATTTGATCCAACAAACAACGTATGCTTTAAGTCATATTAAATCACTCCATCTTGATGCAATCACCTAATCTATGACAAGGATGAATTGCAAAGATTGAAAGGAGAATTAAACATCATTCTTGTTCCCATCCTGCAATTAGTCGACCTATTCCATCTTATATCTTCAAGATCACTGACTTGGTTAACCCACCAATAAAGTAATAATATTATTCCCATTATGGAGTTGGGTGATGATTTAAAACAAGTGTATCAGGTTGCGCAACCATCTCGATCATGGATTTTTAAGAAAAATTCACAACCGTTGATCATTTTCGAGTGAAGGATCTGATAAGTGAGAAAACATTTGAGAATTGGATTATGCAAATTGCCATGTCCGGCCGCCGTTGGATAAATTTCAAGTGGAAGGACAAGATATCTAGCAAAGCCACATCACATAAAAATCAAGCCGTCGATTTGAGACCATGATCGATGAACAATGTTTAGTCTTCAGTCTAAATATGTGAGGAGGTTACATGTGAAAGTTTGAGATCGAATTCTAATGTGGATTTTCGGGCTACCATCGGATCAATTTCGAAAGTGGTGATAGGATAAGATAGAAAAATATGCACTGTAAGATCAAGTCATCCATCAAAGATCCCCGATCGTAATCTTTAGAAACATTCACTTCGATCTAAAAGTTGTGAGGAGGTCACACTCAGGAATGTTCAAAATGTGAAATACTCGAAGCCCAGAAATATGAAATGAATAATGTCCATCATATTTCGAGGAAAAACAAGGGAATGTTGGATTAGGGTTGCTATCGCAAGACATCAGCCATCAAAAGTGGAATATAATAGACCATGTCAGACCACTCAACAAATTATGTTATCGCGACATGGGTAGCCGAGAAAACAAGTGTCAAGTTGAAACTGCGATTTTAGGGTGACATGCAAATCAATTTAATCAAAGTGATACTTACAAGTTAAGAACCAAATATCATTATAGCATAAAAAACCCTCGAAAAGTAATTCAACACCCTTGAAAAAGAGATAATTTCAGATAATATTCCCTCTCGAGGGGAAACCTTTAATCCCCACTTAAATGTTCAAGTAATAAGATGATTCAAAATGAAAATGTCCCCTTGGTATATATACGAGGACTAAGAGGTATAATTACAACTAATGCCCAAAGATGACATAAATAAAATAACATTACTAATAAAATATATCGCGAATTAAGGAATAATTATTTCAATATTAGGCTTCAATTACGCCCCTCCCTTGAGACAAGTGCCAATCCACAACTGAGTAACCTAGATGCTTCTGTATAAAGACTCATCCTCCCAAGTGGAATCTTCACCCCAGAAGCCTCCATTTAATGATAATTCAAATGGATCGGTTCCTCACTCTGGTGAATTCCTCGCGGTCGTGCTGATGGTTTTAGGCTCCACATGATTTTCCTTCCTCGACAAGTTTTATACATAGTTTGAACTGGGATCTTGTTGCCTATAACCTTCTTTAAGCATGAAACATGGAAACCTGTGTACTCATGAAGATGCAGTAACCCAATTTGTATGCCATAGTACCAATATTTTGCAACACCTTATAAGTAGCCATAAGTATTCTAAGGATAATTTATTATCTCTTCTTGGTCATTTGAGGGACATTTATTCTCAGACGGTCAGAGTCTCTAAAATACCCAATCGCCACATCAAAACTTCTTCACTCACGCATGTTGATCTGTTTGTTGTTTCTTGCGATTTTGTTCCATGGTCAGTTGTCCTTTAAGATTTGAGAACTTGTTGTTGATTCATGTAATCTTCCACTTTGAACCTTTTAGATTTTTCTCTTTTGAGAAGAAGGGATGGAAGTTAGGGTGGTATCCATAAAGTGCCATAAATCAGTCGCCATTTTGCTTGGTAAAAGATGAAAGGGAAGTGTTATACCACCATCTCTACCAAGGGTAAACCATTTGAACCATTGTGTTTGTTTATCGTGAGAAAAGAAATGAGTCCTTCTAGACATTTTTCACTATCTCAGCTTGTCCATCGGACGAGGGATGATAGGATGAGCTATGAGCCAATTATACCCAAACAAGAAAATAATTCTCATTAAAAAATGTCCAAGCTAGAAGATGGGACTTCTATCAATCGCTATTGTGCTACTTATATGTTTAGAATAATTCACTCATTAATTATCAAACCAGAATTCGTAATCAACAGAGTTACAAAACACCATTAAGAAAGGTAATTTCTATCATTACCTGGGTATAGAATTAAACCAGATTATGTATGCTTGAAACAAATCAAAATAGCAAACCGCAATGCACTTTGTTGTCTTCATATAGAGGCTATTCCATTCCATTATGGCACATGTAAGGCTGAGATGGAATTGGTTTGATAGGTCAACTCTGATATCCTAATCTTTAAACTAACTATAATCCCACACTCTGTAAAGGGAATCACACATCAATCATCAAAGCATGGCATGGGTAGTTCAATAGTCAATTAGTTGGTTCCGTTTGTGGTTCACAATGAACTTCAATATTTCTTATCCAAATAGTTTTGACTATTTATTCCAACATCTATGATTACTCAAGGAAATCAAATTCATGAGAACAAAACAGTGGCATATTCAAAAACAAAGAAAATAAAGATCTCTAAACACTAAGTAAATGGAAACCTAGTCTAAGCTAAGCATAGCCGCTATCATCTAACGAATTTAAAGATTTAGCTAATTTAATGTTTTACACTACTCAAAACATATGCTAATGCTAATCTACAAAGAGGTTGACCTTTGTTGGGCGGTTGGCCCTTGCCTCTTCAACAGGTTAGTGGTTGGAGTCTACAGTAAGCTTGCTTTTAACACACACACTACTCTCACTCACATTTCAAAAATCATACTTTCATTAACAAATCAACTCATACTCAATCATAGATAATCATAATATGGAGATAAATGACATTCTATTAATTTTTACTCAGAATATGTTTTGTGCTATCACACGCTACTTCACATATTGGCAATATGCTAATTCTCTTAATTCTTCCACCACCCTTGCCATGGCTATTTAATAGTCTTAATCAGAAAACACAAGGGAGGTGAAGTGGATTTGCAAATCAATCAGCTTGTTAAGTTCAATCATTCGCTATTATTATTTAGCTTCATCCTCATGACACTAAGTGGATGAGGATGAGGCAATCAACAAACCATTCTTATCATAACTTTGCTAAAGCAAATGGGGACGGCCCACCAATTGGTATTTTAAAGAACTGGAACTTAAACTCTAGTGCATTAGGCTCTTTCTATTAGTAACCAGACGTATCAGAAGATGGTACCGGATCATGACAGCAGGAAAAAGGTGGTACTTGTAAATCATGACAAGGGTAGAGTTGCACCGGATCGCAAATGTAAGATTTTAGTACCGTGATGCATTTGGTACCGGGGATTTGGACAAGAAATGCCTTGGCATAGGCACTAAATGGTCGAGATGGTATAGGAATGGATATATCTGGAGGTCAAAGATTTATATATGAAAAATCAAAGCATTAGTACATGAAATATTTAATTCCCTAACTCAATAAACCACAAAATGCATGAATTAACCATAATTTACCATATGACCTTAATAATGGAAATTGGTATTCCTCTTGTCATTAACCAAAGCTTTAGGTAGGCCAAAAAAGGTATAGGTGAAGAGTATAATAGGGTAAATGGGGATGCCAATTTTGGGTCTCAAATACCACTTGTTAATCTTTGGGATGCCATGTAGCTTTTGAACTGCTCCATGAATGTGGTGGAAATTGTACTAGCTTCAAGGGATGAGAGTGTACAAAATGTGTGTACTTGGTCGGGCCTATCAACAATCACCATGATGACACTCTTCTTGCTTCCATACTTGGTAACCTTGTGATGAAATCTATGGAAACCTCCGGTCAATTTGGGATGGATAATGGTTGTAAAGACCCTCGGGTCTTAATTTTTCCACCTTGTTTTATTGCAAAACCAAAACATTCCCTCGGCCACAAACCTTGAACATCGGTTTTAAGGCCATCCCCAAAAAAATCCTTTCTCACTCCTATGGTGGTTTTCAACATCCCTGAAAGTGCCCTCCTACTAGAGAGAGGTGTGCAATTCCAATAGTACCTTTTGTTTGAGTTGGGAGTTCTTACATAAATATAACCGATCTTTGTACCATAGTGAATCATTTTTCCATGTAAATGTATCTGATGCACTGGAATCCTGTTGCAACCTTTGAATGAGAGTCCACTCTTTTTCATCATTCTTCCATTCATCCCTTGCTTCTATTATCCAATCGAGTTAGATGATCAAGATAGCACAGAGAAAGGCCTCAACATCTTCATCCTTTCTTGAGAGTGCATCTGCCACAACATTTTTCTTCCCCTTTCTATAGACGATTTCAAAATCATAACCCAATATCTTGGTTACCCATTTTTTTTGTTCATCTGAAGATAGTCTTTGTTCCAAGAAGTATTTAAGACTATCATGATTTTTTTTTACCTTGAAGTGCCTACCTACGAGGTAAGGACGCCATTTCTTCAATTCATGTAGTATTGACATCATTTTTTTCTCATAAATGGGTTTGTGTAAGTCCTTTCCCTTGAGTGGTCGACTTTCAAAAGCCACGGGCCTTCCTCCTTGCATTAGGACAACACCAATTCCATTTCCCGAGGCATCACATTCCACAATAAAGGTTTTTGTGAAGTTTGGAGTGGTCAAGACAAGAGCTTCACACATCACCTCTTTAAGTTGTTCAAAAGCTTTAGTTGCCTTTGGAGTACATGAAAATGCATCCTTATTAGTTATTGTCGTTAAAGGTGCTTCTATTCTTCCATAGTTCCG
>SNQJ01S0167392.1:0-16638 GCA_010110895.2 Picea sitchensis | reverse complement strand
GATTTTTCCCAAGGGAGGTTTTATCCAACCTGAGTCGGCCATTCTGTAGTTTGTCTCTTGAATTTCATGAGTTGACCATCCCGCGAGTCCAGTCAAGTCCAGATTCAAAATCGATGAAGTTTTCTGCCTGATCATCGAGATCCTCTAGTCTTTTCCCGACGACTTGTTGAAGACCTTAGAGTAGTGAGTATGTTGTTTAATATCTTGAAGTTGTTGCTTGAGCTATGAAGTCCTCATCTCCATCCACAGGCATTGATGCTTCTTGAAGATGCATATTATATTTTACTTGAATATCATCGAATTATTTTGAGATGTACATCCGATGTGTATTGCTCACGACTACACTTTATATATACATTTCTATGACATGGATCTGCAATGTAATTTATTGGAAGCCATGATTAGTTCATCCCGAGCATGGGTATTCCTATCTCAAAGAGATTATTATGGTCTTGCAGATGGCGACCTCCCGAAATCTGGTCCTAGGCTCACTCCACTCCGTGCGTTCCCACTGGTAAAGATATTGTAATGTATTTCATCCATTAGTTTCTTTTCTGACCTCACACATTAGGGGGCATCTGTTATAGCCCTAAAATTCTCTACCTATGCATACATAGTATTGGCCTTTCTACTTGCATAATTTTCCAAATCACTACTGAGGAACTCTATTTAAAAAACCATTTTTTGGAGCATGTACGTGCCCTGCTGCACTACTTCCCGGGTACATATGATTGTTGCATGATATAAAACCCGCATACATATGCTGTATGCATACTAAAAAAACCTCATTTACCTCCAAAAGTTGCAAAAAATAAAAAGTTGAAAGGAATTCGACGGAGTTTACGGGCTATAGAGGGTTTCCCAACCAATTCACCCATTGTATCCCGTCCCCAAACCGAATAACTATCCTTTTATCATATAAAAGGAGGCATTGGGGTCCCATTCCAACATCAAGCATTAGAACAATGAAATTCTGCCCAAATCCCTTTTCCCTCCTTGCCCAAGTATTTGCAACCCCTTTTGATTTTTTTCCTTAGAATTCCCTCTCTATGATTTTCTTATATACAATACCTTCCCTTCCCTTGAAGTGATTAGCTGATTGTGAGAGAAAGCATGGGGATAGTGCACTTGGAGAAACATTAAGAGGATCTCAGATCAGGTTTGCAGGAGCGTCAACCTACAAAGGTTGTAATTTTTGATCTTTGAATTTGAATAAAATAATCTTTTTCCTGTCCCAAATGATATCTTTATGTTTCATTTGATTTATGCATAATGGTTTATATCTAACCCTAATATTGATGAGTAGAGATAGAATATTTGTAACGTTGTTTTCCTAAGAGTTTTTGTAGGTCAACTTTGGTTGGAGACTTGCAGCCTGATAGCTACAAAGCAGGAGGTGGACTACATCGAACGTTGGACTAAAGGTACTACCTATGACCTACTTTCCTATATCTTTCTATTCATCTATTTAGAGTGTTTGGGGTAGTTTAGGAATTAGATTGTCTTTTAAGGGAGATCATAATTCTGCCTATACTTTGACCCTAGTATAGTAATAGGGGGATTTTCCCCCACTAGCAGAGACCTACTCCTACACTCTCAAAACTATTCTGTCCTAGAAAAGGGACATTATTTGCTGCAACATTGTGGATATCTAGAGTTGTATAGTCAATTTGGTCAATAGTGATAATCTTTCCTTGATAGGGAAATCGTAAAATACAAAACACCGAAGATGTGACGGTAGTCATCGCATAGAACCAACTATGACCAAGTAACAAATTATAATCCAGGGGTGCATCAACCACTTTGATATCGACCGAAACTATCTTACCCTTCAATGTCACAATGAAATATTGAAAGAGTCCGTGAGGTTGGAAACCATGTCCATCAAATACTGTCAAGGTGGTGGGAGATGTGGTAAGTTTAGGAGAACCAAGGGATTTCTAACAAGGCAAAGACATGACACAGGTGGGGGATCCTTCATCCAAAATAGTGTGATGAATGTTCTTCCCACCAACCAAAATTTGAATTTGGAAAGCTAAGTGGTGGGAGAGACTCTCCTTAAAGTAGTCCAGATTAAATGTAATTAGATCCAATTCCTCAGGATCCATAGCTCCAATAGATAAAAACAAGGTTCTACATTGACTTTGATAGTTCTGTATTACTTTGAGGGCTGACATAGCACAAGGTGCTTACGCCAAATATTCAAAAATATTGTAGTTTTGGGAACCGCGAGCATTTGGATCAAATGTCGGTTTGCAAATTGCGCTCTTGGGCAGGCGCAACACTGCATCAAAAATTGGCTTCTCAATATGAAGAGGAGTGGAAGATGGAGGAGGAATAGGTGTGGAGAGATTATCGACAACCTTTCCTTTAGTCTGATCACCTATAGGAGTGCCATAAGTATTTTCTCGAGTCATTACATTAACCGTCTTAAACATATAGACTTTAGAGGTGCTTGGGGAAGCATCCCCATGGTGGGAATGACCTAGGTCTCCTCCTTGTGGAGGGATAGGGTTTTGTGGAACTAGATGTTGCTTTTGAACCAGTTGGGAGGTACCCTTCAAAAATTGAGTGACTGCCTTATGATGAGGAAAATATTTTGTGTAGTGGTTTTCCTCACAGATCATGCAAGGAAGCTTAGCCTTCCTAGTTGGTTGAGTATCAACATCATCTGTAGTATCCTACTGGTTAGAAGATTTCTTGTATTTACCCTTGTTTTTCTTCTTACCTTTTGGTTGCTGAGATCAAGTGGATTGGACCGCATTCACCTTAGAGGTTTGAGCATGAGTGGAAATAGTCTTGATGTATGAAACAAAACCTGGTTCCAGAGTAGGTTTTGTCAGATTATTCGACGAGTGAGGAGCATGAGGGATCAGATCATAAAGTGGGCTAGATTGGGAATATACCAAGTCCAAATATTGAACATGACTGATAGCTTACTCCTGAGTAACTACATTCCCCATAACAACATCATGGGCGATGGGTGGTAGGAGAGACTTTGTAAGCCAATCCGTGAGGATTTAGTTCGGAATTGTAGCTTTAATCAACCGTCTCTTCCGTCTCCACTCATGAATATGATTATATATGTGGGTGGAATAAGATTGCGAGAGTGAGGTCAAAATTTATATACCAGTCTATACTATATAGGAAATTGAAAATGCGTTAGGAAAGCCATGGAAAGAGAATTAAACTCGACAAAGGAGTTACGTGGTAGCTCAATATACCATTTCATTGTTGCACCTATAAGTGTTCTCTGAAAAAGTCTCAGACGAATGGAATCATCCATTAAATAGTTGGAAGAACACCATAAATGGAAATTCATAATATGATTGTTAGGATCTTCCCCAGGTTTTTCGTCAAATTTTGGGATGTTGGATGGTAATTTGGTAGGGATGGCGAGCCAAAAATGGGCATGCTGAATGGGATCGTTGGTTAAACATGATAGATCTGGAAGATCCAACATAGAAAAAAATGGAAGTTGTTGGTTAGCCTGTGGATACTGGTGATAACCATATTGCGTGGGCACACCAGTAGGACCATATCTAGATTGCTACGAGACGACAAAACTAGATGGTCCTCCCATATATGGTTGCTACCTGGGTTGTCCTCCTATGTAAGGCAGTTGTCAAGATGGAGCTCCTACATACTGTGATTGACTTGATGGTCCCCCCATGTATGGTGGTTGAAGGGAATGTTGCATTGGAATTGTGGGGTTTATAGATTGATAGGGAAAACTTCCTTGCTGAGGAATTCCCACCGGATTGAGTTGACCCCACAAAGGGTTATAAACTCTTGGAAATGGTTGTCTAGGATACAAGCCAGTGGTAGCAGGGATACAAGGACTTGTAGGAGTGGATTTCCCCCAGGAATGTTGATGTTGTAACCATGTAGGTTGCCCCCCAGTAAAATTTTTCGCTACAACTGAAGGTTGCCCCCCAGCTAAAGGTTGGCCTCCCATTGAAGATTGATCTCCAATGTAGGGTGTACTAATCAATGATCTATGAGATGGAGGTTGAGTAGCTTGTGTGACCATGGTTGTGTGAATGACTTGACTGCTGGTCATATGACCAATGGAACTACCAAGTAAAGAACTTGACGTGTGCATGTGTGGAAATAACGAAGCAATAATATTACTTGAAGCATGTGCAAAGGGATATGTGTTTGTAAATGGTTCAGTCTAGGTCACCAAATATTTTGGTAAATATGAAGCACCAACAATATCAACTACGGGAGTTGTGGAAAAATATGATTTCCCAAGTCCTTCAGGAAAACCAAAAGATGATGGGTTCATGCCAAAAGATTGTGTAGTGGTGGAACCGAGCAGTAAATAGTAACAAGAATAGGCATCAAAATATCTCATGGATGGTGGATCAATGAGTGGTTGGCCGAGTGGATCAGTAAAAATAAGATTCACGAAATATTTAAGGCTTTCTACGAAGGTTGTGACCAGTTCTTCAATGTGTTGGCTACTTCAAAGAGCGATGCTCCCGGTCTCAGAAGGTTGATCTTCGATCATTCCTTCGTAAGAAACATTTGGTTGAGGTTCCTGAATGTCAAGTTCCATACCTTATATACTATGAAATCTCCGATCCTAAGGCCAACTATGAAATTAAAAGAAACTCACTCCTATGAAAACTAAAAGAAATCAACCAAGCAACAATAGGCTCAAGGATCTTCCAAAGATGGGATATCAAGCTGCCAACAAAGAAATGAGAAGCAGTTACCCTGACCTCCATGTAACAACCCTTCTCGATGAAATCAACCCTTTATTTCATGGGATAACCCTCCAAGGGTACTGAGAGTGTGATACAAAGTCTACCCTAGGTACCATAGGAATCCCCCCACTGTCACCTCTGTAGGTACCTATAAAAGGACACTAAGGATACCAACTCATAGTCAGTCTCTAGGCGAGTACAATTGATAGTTGGGATCGAACGTATGGACATGATATAAAAGTTTGAAACTCTTTAAGAGAACTGAAGAAAAGTGGACCAGTAAGATTCCAGAGGACCCCGAACGGATTCAAAGTTCACGAAGCACCGAGACCAAATGAAACCAGTGGTTTCTCAAGAAAAACCCCCAATATATTCTCTGTCAGCTATGATTGGTTAAGCTTTGGAGGGGTAATATCCTCTTCTCTCCCGCACGCCACCTCATGTTTATCCCCTATGTGAGAGGGGGTTCTCGACTATGCTTATACGAAAGTTGGATTTGTACGTTCTTTAGTGCTCTACAGTTTGTTTAGTAGTCTTGGAAAATTTACTCACTTTTCCTTGTCTAAAGACACTAATCCTATGCTATTGTTGGTGTGCTAAAAAAAAAAATGTTTTAGTTGATTTTATTAGCGCATGGTTTATTTTAATGGATTTTACTCAAAGGGTTCACGAAGATGAAACTAATGATGTGAGAGAAAATAGATTCCAATAGAATTCACAATAATGATATGCAGCTCGTTCTTTTCAATGAATCCTATGTATGGGAAGGAGAATATTTCTATTCTTCTTAACACAAGCAAGCACTCAAAACAATGCAACTTTCAATTTATGGGATCAATATGATGCCAAACTAACACGCAATTGTTTCTGAAAACCAAAATGCACATGCAAAACTAGCTCTTTTTTCCAAACATAAACCAAAACAAACTTCCTAATGAATGAAAAGAGTTTCTTCATTTGATTATGTATGCAAGGAGATATGAAAATTTTTTTGCTTCTTAAATTTCAAGTGAAATGAAAGACATCTATGTTTGACATAAATAAATACGAGGAAAAAAACAATCAAACAAAGCACACTCAAAATGATGAGAACTGAAAGAAAACAGGTAGGGGATAACTTATTCAATCAATAACTCAAAGATGCAAAAGATAAAGAAGACAATAACTCATGAAAATACTCAAAACACGAGCAACGAGAAACTGTTTTCAAGAATGGGTTGTGGCAAACGAGAGAGTCCTAATCGTCCAAAAAAGAGAGATGTTTCAATGAAGACAAAAATTCTCAATACCAAGCAACCTTTGCAAACCCTAGTTGATGAAAAGTCCTATACAACCAAGCAATCTAATAGCTTTGTGAGACAGCGATAAGAGAACCGTAAGGAAGTATGAACCTGTTAAGTACCTGAATAGATCTGAAGATAAATCTCAAAATAGATCCACAATATCAATAAGAAAAACTCAAACCATTCACCAAAATTTTGAACACAAGAAATAGTCAAAACCCTTGAGGTAGGGTAACACCATATATTAATCCTTAAGGAAGGATAACGCTTCTCAAGAAATGCTAGATACATTCATGATATTCTTCAATATATCTCATTACATTCCTTACACTTCTTTATATATCTCTATCTATCTCCTAGGAACCTTCTAGAGAACCTTCTCACATTTATTACATTTAAATACCATAGTGGGAATTTATTCATATAGTGGACCTAGTCCACCTTACATTGAATGACCACATTCTCATATATTAAATGACTTCCACTAATAATACATAACCACATTCCCATTGGGTATCTTACTAGGTACCCCATATTACCTCCCTAGGTATACTACAGAACCAAGAGATCTTGTTAACCCAAGAGGATCACAACTAGGAGAAAATTGAAAAATTAAAGAAGAAACATACATGAGTGATAACTGTCAAATTATCAAGCAAACAATGTCAAATACAATCATGAGTCTCTGGGCAAAAATCCCCTCAAAAGAAGACTGAGAAAAATCAAGTAGAAACACGAAAAAAATCCTAAAAAAGGAGACTAGTGCCCCTATTCTCAAAGAGATAGAGCACCACAACACCCTAGTTTACACTGCATGGGAGCACCAGTCAAGTAGATGGAACCCTGGTGTGAACTATAGGGGAGTGCCACTTTTATGAAAAGTTCAAAAAATTGCTCAAAAAGGCTAAAAACTAAAAAAAACCAATCAATGAATCTATGATCTCTTCAGTGAAGAAGAGGGAAGGGGAAATAGATTAAAATTGAGAACCAAACAAGATCTAATGATAGGAAAATGATTTATATGAACCAACGAAAGACTAGTCAAAGTCGATCTCTAGTGGAGTTTCCAATTTATGTTATAGAATGTTCCCTCTGTGGATAAGTGAAAATTACGTTGGATTACCAGACCCCTATACCAAGACAAAAACACTACAAGTGGACACTAACATCCCCTTAAAATCATTTTAACCAATCAAAAAGATAGAGGGAGAAAGGGAATGATGTACCTTTTTACGAAGTTTGACCTGACTACTTCCAATCTGTGAGCTTGATCTTCAAAACCCCTGGCGCAACTTGATACCTGCAATATGCAACAAAGAGAAACAACCATCTCCTACTCTAGTTGATTAGGAAAAAAAAATTCATCTACAAAGATTAAAGAAACAATAGACAAGCATATGCAAGAATGCACAAGCTTGAAGGAATAGGCCAAGTTTATTGAATGAGAACCAAAAAGAGAATACTTATAGATCACGATTGATGTTGTAGTAGCCTCTCCAAGCTATCCTTGTCCAACCCCTTGCATAGATATACCAAGATCAAAATGATGATACTCTGATTGATCACCCCCTTCACCTTGGAAATACCTTCAATACATATGCTTTAGAGGCACAACCTATTGGACATATTGTCATTGATGTCAACAATCAAATTCATTATATGTGACGATGAGTTGTTATGATGAATTGTCATTGATGACAAATAGGGTGCAAAAGAACAGTAATAAAATCTTAGAAGAGAAGTAAGCTACAAGAGACATCGATCTAAGGAAATAATAGATCATGACTGTTAAAGGATGAAGTCAGCCTTTGAAGAATAATGCTACAACAATCATCAGATCTGGGAACTACAGAGAAGGACTGTCGGATCAACACCTGATTAAGTCCTGAACATCGGATCAGTACAAGTAAGATCTACGATGGAGAGAATTTGCGGATATTAGAGGAAGAACTAACATCCATGCATGTTTAACCTCCACAATCCTCCTAGACCTTCGATCTATAGATTTAGCAAGATCAACGGTTGGCATCGGTTCCATTACCAATGAGCAGTTTCCATTTCGGAACTTGATGATGGTTTTAAATGTCATGCTAGTTAGGACTTTGCAATCATCCATAATCGTTGATCTACTATGGGATATTTCTCGACCATTAGATCAAGCATAGTGGAAGGATAACATAAGGTGTACTAAACAACTGACAGCAAGCCATTACCATATATTTATGACTTATTCGGTAGGTAAACACTTCAGAGGGATTGGACTTCTCAGAGTTCGAGTAGCTCGGAGCCCTGAAGTCATGAATATCTGAATACCCAAAGAGGGGAGCTCCTTTGTACCTAAGCCCATGGTCCTAGCCCTTGGACTTGTGAAGGTTATCAGAGCAGGGAAGTGCTGATGAGAACTACGGTGGTATTTTCTCTAGAGGAGTTGGAAAGATACAAAAGCCAGAGTCTTGAAGCTCTGAATTCCCGAAGTAAATGAGAACTGTACACTCAATTGTAGATTAAGTCATGGCTGCTGATTTGTTTGAAACCTATGGACAAGCCAGGATCGTCCATCTAATGGAAGAACAAATATCGACCATCTGATCTACTTCAGAGAAATACACTCCGAAAGGTTGAATGATTGCAAAGGCCTGAAGTCCCAAAGGCTGAAATGAATTCAGACCATTGATCTAAGAACTGATAATAGTTGTTGGATCAAGGATTCATATGAACCTATGACCGTTATATATGGGAGGAGGACATGTGACACATCATGAGATCCACGTCAACAAGACCAAGTCAATAAGGACACATGGTGCAATCCGATGGTGACAAGTGTCTAGGTCCATATGATACTTTAGGTTACATAAGTCACGAATCTAGGTGACACATGGAAACCACTAAGCCAGTTCCACATCAATAATGACGTCAGTAAGATACATCACTCCAGGAGTATGTCCTTCGGGTATTTCCACTTCGTCCTACCAGCTCCTACCCGAAGCGCCAAAGGCCAAAGTTAATGCTAGTTGTTGATCTAAGGTCCTCCGAATTCTCACATGAACGTTAGATCAAAACATAGTGGAAAAATAACATAAGCACTCCCATCTGGACCACTTCAGTGCTGACCAACTCTAGTGAAAATTGGAGCAACAATTACCTGGACCTCCGAAGCCCCGGAGTCTCGAAGTCCCAAAATAAATAATGGCCGTCCATCTCAACCTTTGATTAATTCATAGCCATTGGATTAAGCAGTGGAAGGATAAGTAAGGATTGAATCTAGACCATTGATTTGGTTTTGGGATTCATGATAACCATTGGTAACCACTTCGGGAAGTTGAAACTACAAAAGATTGGATGAGAGAGAAATATCCCGAATGCCGAAGTACCAGAGGACTAGGTTCCAACCCCCAATCATTGGTTACAAACACATAAGCCATGAGGTGTTGGGAACATCGCTTAAATTAATAAGCCTATGGTTTTGCGAAGACGATCACATGTAAATAGTTTGAAGGAAGTGCCTCTACATAATTTGATTTCTACAACATTCACAGAGACAAAAGAAATTGATCCATACCTGTGATCGATTTATGAAAAATAGGTTAGATGGTTGTTGAAAGCATATGAAGGTTAGAACTCATCATGCCCTTTTCGGTGATAGGTGGTATACTAGGTTTAAAGTTGAAGACCCAGAATGATGGTCAATGGTGGTTATGCATTTTTCCCAAAGTTGTTGTAAGTGGGCAAGTTAGTTGTAACTTGTGGCACAAGTCAGCCCTAAAACTAAACTAGAGTTGAACATGAAATAATATAAATACAACTATGCTTGGTTCATTTGAGAAGGTGTGTGAGTGGGTGAATAAGTGGATCTTCACTTGAGGTCGGTGATTTCTGGTATGGTGCGAATTTTAGAGAGAAGATGAAGTGAAGAAGGTGCGAATTTTAGAGAGAGAAGATGAAGTGAAGAAGGGAGAAATTCAAGGAAAGATGAAGTATGGTGATGAGAATTTGTTGTAGACCTATGATCATGAGATGGATCAGATACAATAGCTGGATGACTTGTATTTGGGTTGGTTGTACTACTAGATCAATTCTAGTTGGATATATTGCATTCTATCGACAAGATAAGTCTTGCTTGAGAGTTGGTGCTCTACTTGGAGTTGGTGCTCTTTACTTCAGTTGGTGCTGATGAAACCCCCATGATTGTAGTCACATATATACATAATACAAAATCTTATATAAACATATGGTGTCTCTTGTTTTCATTGTGCTTATGAATTGATTTTTCGTAATTATTGATGGATGTCATTGGTGAATGGATACATACAATATTACAATGATGATGTGTAAAATTATGTTTTGAAATAATTGATAACTTGAAGTAAGAAAATTTGTAAAAGTCCACACACTAATTCACCCCCCCCTTGTTAGTGTGGCTAGTGTTTCCAACACAAACACCATGAGGAAATGAAGGATATGGTTGAGGATAAGGTTAAGCCATAGCATGGGGGTTGAACATAACCAACCCCATCCTAAAAGAGATGATGTATAGAATAATATGGAGGATCCCCCTTTCCTCTCTAAAAATACTGACGCTCCCCCAGAGTGAGATATAGAGCACCATGACGCTCCCTTAACAAGGCAGGGGGAGCACCAGTGCTCCCTAAAAATGGCTAAGGGAGCGCCACCCTTATAAATTGCTCAATATTGGTTGAATTTTCCAATAAAAAAATGTATTTTGACCTTGAAATGATGGATTTATTCTTCCAATATGACTTAGGGGTCATGAAAAATGGTTTTCATGATGTCAAGGGGTGGAAACACCTAACAAATTGAATGCGACACTTTGGAAGGTGCATACGACACTTGAGACAATGCATGCAACATTTACTGAGGTGCATACGTCACTTTGCAACACTTGTGACACTTGGGGTGCGAAACGCAAATGTGAAATTTTGATGTGTAACACTTACTTTTCATCTTGTCTTCCCAAACCCTTTGGAAAGTTGATCTTTCCCTTTGCTACTCATAAAGACACTTATCACACCTTATGGTTTCTTCCAACATTTTAGGGTCATCATAATGTATCTTGTCACTAATAAATGGGGGAAATCCACTCAAGTACCTCTGAATATTCACTTGTTCACCCTTGATAAAAGGCACATATTTCAACAACTCTAAAATATTCTTTCATACTCATCAATCGTCATACACTCAAGCTTGAGTTAAGAGAACTTATTCATTTTTCTGTCCTAGTATAGCTTGGTTAAGTATTTCTTTTGGAAGTACCTCTTGAACTCCCTCCAAGTCACTTTCTTCTCATCAATATGCTTCACTTTCACATACTGATCCCACCACATCGATGCCTTTTCTTTTAACTAATAAATAACAATTCTCCCTCCTGCTTGCACAAAATAATTATGCAGCTGGAAGCACTTCCTCATACCCAACAACCAGGTCTTCACATATTCATCCTTCTTATGGTCACCATCAAAGGTAGGAGGCTTGATCTTATTCATTTTCCCCTATAGCACATCCACCCGAGTCGCTCTCTTATGCTTTCTAACAAAATATGGACTCAAACCACTGCGTGCTTTCCTGGAAGAATGCTTATCAACACTTCTTTCTTCTCTTCTTTTCTCATCATGAGATCTGTTAGGGTCCTATAATTATAGGCGAGTCGATTCTTCGACTGTTGATCTGGCGTTTCTCTCGTGATGATGAAGTCCTGGCTCAGGTGATTCCATTTCCTCCCTCCATCCTTGTCGCTCAATCCTCCATCACCCCGCTACATCCTTCATACACACTGCGCCCACACTCCCTTGTCCTGTTGCCCCATCGACTACTTTTCCCGCCTCTCCGTCCCTGCATAAATGGACTTAGGATAAATAAAAATAGCAATAAAGCTAAACTAGGTTAAAATGGATTAATAAAGGACTATTTAATAATTAATTAATCATTAGTAATTAATATTTAAATTATATTAAAAAAAAAAAAAAAAAAAAAAAAAAAAAAAAAAAAAAAATTTAATTTTAAAATAAAAATTAAAGTTAAAAAACAAAATAAAGATAAAATACATATAAAACATTATATTATAAATATAATATAATAATTTAAAAACATTCAAAACATTAAAAAACAAAAACAAAAAGTAATATATACATTAAAACATTAAAACAATAATAAGATATAATGTAATAATTTTAAAACGTTTTAAAAAACAGTTAAAGAGCTAAGACAAATGAAATAGAGCTAACACCCTGGGGGTCTAAACCTGCACTGCCCCTCACTGCCGTGCACACCCCTCAAGTCGTTTACCTCAGCACCACTCATGTCCCCCTCCGTCCTCCCCACCATCCCACCTCACCCATCCATATGCTCCCTCATGCTCAGCCTACCTTACAGTGCAGCTTCCATGCACAGTGCCCCATCCATAACACACCTAAATCAATCCACTCAGTAGTTCAGACCCCCTTCCATTTAGCAGGGGGATCAATTTAAAATAAGAGCGAGCAAATCTGGGCGGTCAGAAATGAGACCTCCAAAGATCAACAATCTACATGAATTCCAGTTCCCCCTGGGCATTCTCGTTTAGCAGAGGGGTCTGGAATTACAGATTCCATCAAAACCACCTTTGCACATTTTACCATTTTTGCCCATTTTACATTGTGTCATATTCAGGGCCAGATGTTTGAGCAAGCGAGGCCAATTTTAAAAATCAGAGAGATTTTGGTCAACACGGGATGAGGAACAAAACCCTCTTTCAATTTTTTCAATGGAGTTACGAGAAGAGAGTGAAGACATCTTCGAGGTCTATTACACCTCAAATTTTAAATTCTCGTTTCAGTCGATTTTTCACGAGAATGCATCCCGCGACGGTAGGGAGCATTTTGAAACACCGAAGTAGGTTTGTGTCCAGCAAATTCCCATATATGATAACCTCTTTCATTTTTTTCTCAGGTGTCATCATTGAATAAAAAATCACGTCTGAGCGGACCCTTGTTTCGCAGTAAAACGGTCCATTTTTATGGCATAAAACTCCGAATTTTCTGGGAGCGGTGGCTATTTTTGGCAGTGGTTGAACCGACTCTCAGAACTTGAGGAGAAGATTTGTATTATTTATTGGGATGATTTTAATGCAAAAGGGTTCGATCTTCATGCCCTGTGGCTATCAGGCTGTAACATTTTTTGAATAGATCGGCCATTAATAAAGAAGAAGGCATCTTCTGAGTTCTTAGTATGTTCCTTTGGTGATGTGATTTTCTCGGTTAAATGTTTTCTAGCTCTGTAACCACTTTGTTTTCCTGAATATAATATTTATGAATAGAGTTATGTCTCATGATTTATCTGGAAATACCCTGTTTCCGATTCTAGGGTTTTAAGTGTTTATCTTCTAAATATCTTCAATTAGAGATTCTTAAGTGCTTGTTAGTTGAAGTTATTTTCCCCATCTATTCTTCCGTCCATCATTTGGTGTAAAGATACGATGAGGTGTGTTATGCATGCTTGTGAATGATTTCTTGACATTTACAGTTTGTATCGAGGAAGTTAATTAATTGACCCCTTGTGATAGGAGGTTATTTGTATCAACCAATTTAAAAACTCTTTTTACAACAAAGCCCACGTGTTCCTTTGCCTAGCCTAATGTCGAAAGTTGAGAAACAAAGCTATATCTGACAGTCCCTCTCTGAGTCTTGGAGGAGCTAGATCCAAGACTTCCCGAGTGGTCACGATGTTGCCTCGTATTCCCTTTGGAAGCCTTGGGCCAGAATACAAGGAAGTGCCCCAACATAATGGAGACTCCAGGGACCTCTTCAGTGGTACATTCAAGCTCCGGCTCGATCGATGGTGGGCCGGTGACCCGGAGACATAAGAGGCTGAGATCATTCACTTGACGACTCCAATAAGCTCCAGGGCAGTCACGAGCTCGAAGATTCCACTGGAGGAAGAACTGAAACATGACAAAGCATTATAGAAAGACGAGGTATTCAAGCTCAAATTGCATTAAGACATCTTTGGTTTTATATGCAATCATGTCTTGTCTTTTTCTAAGTTTGATCAAAAGTATATTGTTGAAGAGTATTTTTGCCATCCCGGTCAGGTGATCTCAAGAGATCTTCCCTGGCCCCGTAGACTATGTACATGCTCATACACATGCGCACATCCCAGATACACCTATAGAAACCCTAGTGAGACATAAAGCCTCCTTCTTTGTCTCTTGCTCCTGCTAAACCTTTGGATTTTTGTAAGCCCCTTGCTTCATCTCACGTGCTTTCAAAACTCCTAGACCGATACAAGCCTCTTGGTTGCCTCCCCATTCTCCATGGCCTCCTTGTCCAATTACATCCAATAATCTGCCTAGGTTTGATGGAAGATGAGAAGATCCTTGCTGAAAAGCATATTCAAAACATTGAAGATTTCCTTGACCTTTATGAAGTTGAAGATGATGATGTCTACACCAGAATGTTTGCCCTGTCCTTGGGAGGAAAAGTCAAAGATTGGTTCAAAAACCTTCCTGTCGCAAGTATCAGAAATTTTCAGCAGTTCATGCAAATTTTCTTGGATAGGTGGGTGATCTTGGGAAATGTTTTCCTCCTCATAGAAGAGTATGAAGACGCGAAAAGCCGGGAGGCAATTTTAGCGGTTTTCAGCCCGAGATTTAACAAAGGTGTATCATGTAATGCCTGTTGATATAAGACCAACCCTAGGATCAACACACTTGCATTTACTAGATGTCTTCGATCCTGAGATGACATTTGAGTTAAGAGAATACGCAAGCTTGAAGAAATGCAGCATTGCAGGTTGATGTGGAGACCAACTAACGATCAAGAGGTCAAAATTAAAGGACAAAGAAAAGGAGCAGTTGAAATCTTTAGAAGTTAAACTGGATATTTTGGCCAGTGCTGTGGAAAAGCTTATGCAGAAGATCAACAAGAAAGATGAGCTTATTGTCCAAAGAAACCATGTTCCATTGATCTCAGAGAAAGCTGATCACAGTTCCCGAACATGTTGCTGCTAATCCTGGTTACCATGGTTTGAATGATGATTAGTTCATGTATTCAATTCACATGACACGATCAAAGATGAAGCTCCATCTCGATTTGTAGAGGAACAACCGGCTGATATGATGTGTATGTTTGATGACCTCCCCTACATAGATAAAATGATCATATATGATCTTCAGAATGGTGATTATATGGTTGATATCGAAGATGATTGGTCAAAGCAGTCGGTACTATCTTCATGGGAAGAACAAGTTCAATTACCACAAAGCTAAGATGACAATCAAAATCTGAATACTAATCAAGGTTGCAACGAGGAAAGTGCAGAAAATCTCTGAGTAAGTGCCCAAGTGGGATCAGTACGATGACGATCATGAAGCTGAAATAGAGGTTGACTGCTTAAAGAAACTAGCAGCATGCCATTGGCAGCAAGAAGATCATTTACCATTCAGATGTGACAATCAGCCATTGCGCAACAGTCATGACAGCGATGAGGAATGTGCAGAAAATGTCAGAGTAAGTGAAAGCACTTTGCCCATATGTTTCTCATCTCTTCAATTCTTGAAAAGAAACTCTAGGCCAGTTGTAAACAGTGAAGACATAAATGTCTCTGACCGATCAATTGATGATACCATTAAGGATATGGAGGCCGTTTTAAACCCAGAATCGTAGCACTTGCCCTTCTTCAATTTTCAAATTCTTGATGAAGGCTTAGAGACTGAGACAAATTATGATTTAATCCAAAAGAACTCCGTGCCATTGTGTTTTAAATCATTTCAAGTTTTGAAGGAGACTCTTAGACAAGTGTTGAAGGATGAATACAGAAACAAGCATGAAATTTCATTTGAGTCAATGCAGCAGTCTTGTCGGTCTTTTCAGGATCCAATAGCTGATCTGTTAGATGGCATGTGTGGTCAAAATTATTCTTCATTCTCCAGTCATGAGATAAAAAGTTGTTATGATATTGACATGATCAGGCAGTCAGTTACAAAGGTGTGTTCGGCAGAAGCATCAGTACAAAGCCCATCAGAGCAGTTGCAGCCATGTCAGGAAATACACGAGGATGAAGACAACAGAGATACAATGCCAGGGCTGCCATCCAAGAATCAAGGAGCATGTCATTTCTATATTGATCCTGTAGCTGCCTCTATGGAGAAATTTTTTAATATAGGATATTTTTCTGTTGCTGATGTTTTTCCTATTGTTTGGGTTGATCAAATCTTATGCAAGGGAAAGCAGGGTGGAAGTTACTCTCAAGCACGAGTAACAGACTCATTTCTGAGTTTCATCACGAACAGTGAAAGAACAAAGCCACTAAATCAACTCCTGGATTGGCTCCACTGGCATTATTGTATCATTTAGAATGATGAAATTGTCAGTAGCATAGGGTAGGTAGGAGAATGTGAATAAGCTCAGCATTCTGAGCATTTCTTTTTCAGCAGTGTTCGGTTGATTTTATTTCAGTTGCAAGAGAAAAACAAGTACAGGTGGCAGAATAAGGTTTTTGGATCAACCCAATGGATAAAGCTCTGGTCTGCATGTTCAGAAGTCTGTGGTTCTTGACACCTCCTGAAAGAAGCTGCCATCCCCAGGTGGAGCCTCCTGTTAGGGTCCTATAATTATAGGCGAGTCGATTCTTCGACTGTTGATCTGGCG
>SNQJ01S0167391.1:0-20885 GCA_010110895.2 Picea sitchensis | reverse complement strand
GTTAACTGCAATCCCCGTTTGCTGAAATATAAATACCGGTTTCACTTAGATTCACGGACCTTAACATTTTTATGGGTCATCCGTCATAAAGTGATTATCATGAATTCACCCTAACACCACCCTATCCTTCACTATTTAGCTTCATATTCATTCTGGCACGTAACCAAACTTACTTAAGCAACCGCTTCCAGTGATCCATCATTTGTGAGCATTGCGATCTTTAGGTTTGCATCAAGTTCTCTACACAACAACCATTGACAAGGTTTATGGAACAAGAATCCTTCTCATTGTAACGTTTATCCTTGGCATCATGCTCACCGTTCTTTATGCATCAAGTTAACAAGAATTCAATCATAGAAGTAGCTCTCTATTGCATTTTATTATTTAATTTACCTTCAGCAATGCCAACGAGAGCTCATACAACTCTTGCAATTCCATTATTTAAATGCTCATAATGCGAACAAGAGCTTAAACATGTAGTCGAAGACAATCAGCAGCAAGATATTGATGAACTTAAGTTGCACAGATGGTATGGTTTCTCATGCAGGTAAAAGTTTGGATACAAATATTTCAAACTTATCTCTCATGCTGTATCATAAAGGCAAAGTTAAACCATGCAAGGAAATTGCCTATGATCACTTGACTCATCACAAAAATTCTTGAACTTGTATGGTTAAATCAGGGAAGGATGTACTCAACGGAGATGTCAACAAGTGAAATCTGTTTCCCCCTTTTTATTTAAGCAGGTTATCATCGAATCGTAATTTCTTGAAGTGAACTCATGGGTAGCAATATCACTCGCTAAGTTTTAATTTTCAGTACCATCTTGACGTTGCAAGACAACCCACCAGTTCAAACGAGTGAGAATACGATTTTTGTTCACTCTTATGAGGGATAGAGATAATCATAGAGGTCCATAACATAACTAACATTCACCCAATGAAAAGAAATGAGAAGGCAACATTGTACCATGCCAAAACATAGTTATAGTACAAGCCCCAAAGCATTTTATAAAAGACTAAAGTGGGAAAAGAAAAATACCCATGGCTGTTAATAATTAACACCCTACAGGTTACCTCGCAGCTCTGTAGCAAGCAAAGAGGTCAAGGAATAGGGGTTTAATTAAATCCATAAACAGAAATGTGAAATGACTACATTGAGACATTGTTACAACGCTTTAATGGCAAGAACCCTGGTTGGGTTTTAATGGTAGTTAAGGGAAAAATTAAAGGTTGAAAGAATGTGTCTAGCATTCCCCCAAAACCCAGACGTCCATCCTTTCCCGTGTCGGGCATTATTTTCTTGACCAAAGGAAAATACAGAGATCCCTCATACAACACACGAAAATGCTTGGTAATAAAACACAGAATTATCCATGAATCAATGGCTTCGATGCAAGGGGAAAAAGTAGAATTTTCATGGGAAAAACATCATCATGCCAAGCAAAAAACACAGCAACAACTTATACACCTTTTGGCATACGTTTTTCACATAAAAGACATTTCTTATCTTGCACAACATGCCCTAAAATGGAGGTACAGATGTAAGAAAAAAGGGCATGAAATAAACTTGCTTTGCCTTCTATGTTACACGCTTTAATGGCAAGAACCCTGGTTGGGTTTCAATGGTAGTTAAGGGAAAAATTAAAGGTTGAAAGAATGTGTCCAACATTCCCCAAAACCTAGACGTCCATCCTTTCCCGTGTCAGGCATTATTTTCTTGACCAAAGGAAAATAAAAAGATCCCTCATACAACACACGAAAATGCTTGTGGATAAAACACAGAATTATCCATGAATCAATGGCTTCGATACAAGGGGAAAAGGCAGAATTTCTGGGAAAACATCATCATGCCAAGCAGTCTATATGATGCATGTCGGTTGGGAGCTTCAATAGAAGGCTGACGGTTTCTTCCGACCTAACTTTTGGGGAATCCGCTCTCATTGACAAGTTTGGGAGGCAATTGAATGTAGTAGTGGGTCGCGGGGTAATTGAATGTTGATGGGTCATGGCGGGAGGTTCAATAGGTATCATGCCACAGTACATAAAATATAAACATTAGAGGAAAATTAAAAGACCAAAAAACTAGACATGGTCGTACCCGGCGCTTGATCCTTTCAAATAGGAAGAGCTCTAATAAAATAATAAAGACCACGTAAAAAAGGAAAATAAGAGATAATTGATCTAGAATTTTGTTTTGTTTTATATGCATTCATGTTATCTTGTATTACAAATAGGAAGAATAAAAACAGTCTGCAACTGGGTGGTTCGGGAGGAAATAATATATGCATGCCTTCCGGTTTACCTTATACCTTTTCGTTCACCGCCTTAAAATTTTGGTCCGAGATTTCCATATATATTAGGTAGTCTTCATTATCAGACAAGATATTTCCAAATATCTGGTTTGATATTTCCATATATAATAGGTAGTTCTCACTAGTGTTAACGATGGATATGTCGAGGCTTCACTTTACCAAAGAAGGTCCATAACGATTGATCGAATTTTATTTGAGAAGAGAGTACTCTAAACTCATAAATTAAGAGTAATTTTTTGCATGAACAACAAAACCAACAAACCTCATGTACTGTGATATAGGTTAATTTCAATTGCGGTAGATACGCATCAAACTTTCTAATAGAATTAATGAGTTGAAGTGGTAATAGAATAAGGTGGTGATTATGATATTATTTGAGAGGATCAAGAGAATTTCCACTAACCATCACCAATTAAGATTTAATCACCAATCAAAAACAATATCAATTGAGCACCAATTTAACTAATGATTTAATCAACAATAAAAACAATATCAATTGAACGTACACGGAATGCATGTCTGTAGTTGATCGATCCATTGCAGATTTATTACGGGTGAGTCCATAGACTCACCCACTTCATCTCTCTTCTTCATCCACATGAACCCCAACCAAATCTAACTAACACAAAGGGAAAACAAATTCATTAATAGAACATTAACCATCACCTGGACTATGAACCGAGACATCCACACACACCTTTCAACATCCATGCACAAATTAATCACACATAAACCACATTAACCAGATAGACTCATCACCAATTAGAAAAGGAACTAGACAAATGAGAGATATAAATATATAAATATAAATCTAGGTAATAGCGTTTTTCACCAATGACTACTTTATCATCGACGGTGCCAAATGATTTTCCATTCGTTTCGACCAACCATCAAAACCTGTGCTAGACACAAACCTCCCAGGATCCCACTTTCAAACTCAGGCTATTCAAAACACCTCAACCACCTAAACCCGTGCTACACCCGAACGTGACAGCTTAATAATTCACTGCTACATGGAGAGGAGAATTATAATCAGACAGAAACAACATTAACTAGATAGACTCACTGTTACATGGAGAGGAGAATTACAATCAAACAAAAACAACATTAACTAGATAGACTCACTGCTACATGGAGAGGAGAATTAGAAAAATGGTAGATAGAACTATATAAATAAACTGGTAATATCTTTTCACTAACAATCATTTTATCATCGATGGTACAATGTTTTCCAGTCGTTTCGACCGACCATCAAAACCTGTGCTAGACTCGAACCCGCCACTTTCTAAACCTGTGTTATTCAAAAACACCTCAACCTCTTAGTTTCTATGATTAGTAATATAATTATGTAATTCCATGTGATAGCATATTAATTCACCAAGATGGTGAGAGTGGTTAAACATGTCTTTGTATCATTACAGTAATTGCATGTCCATAAAGAAAAAGCATAAAATATTCCATGCCATACCATCATGTTAAGAATACCCAACTTTTATATTTAAGGTGCATAACATTCGGACGTGGTTGATTCATTTGTTTGAAAACTTTATGATATAATTACAAATCTTTAGACTCAAAAAATTTCATAAACTTATCTAACATTTCAATGGGGAAATAATGCATTCTTTTACATTGATAGAAAAGATAATGATAATAAAATGTAACATCCTCTCGTTTATAATTAATGTCATTCTTTTATAATGAGATAATGATTCTTTAGAATTGATTTAATTTCTAATTGATTAATTGTTTATCATTAAATGACATATATTAAAATATATTTGAATTTTAAATAATAATTATTAAGCTATTATTAAAATTAACATGTATTGAAAAATATATGAATTTTAAAAATTAATAATCATTAATGTTTATTATTTTGAATTAAGTGTATTAAAAATAATTATTTTATAGAGCAAAAGATAGATTTTTCATAATTTTTATTTTATTTTTTAAGTAATTCCTTTTAATTTTTGAAGTAATTTATTTTTCATGTTTTATATATTTTATATGGTGAGAGTTTATAGATCCTATATAATAAATAAGATTATATTAAAATTTATTCTGTGAAATTTAATTTTAATTAAAAAATTAGAATATATTTATCATAAATTTATATAAAATATTAAAATATTCAAAAGACCATAAAAACCATGATTGTAAATAAGATTTTATTAATATAAATTACAACTTATTGATCATTTATGCATGTTAATAATTTAAAAATATATATTATATAAATATAATTTATTACAATAAAATCATATATAACAAATATTTCAAGTTGAAAATAAATAATTTACCTTATCAAAAAATATATTTAAAATTAAATCAATTTGAATCTCTAGTAAATATAGTATATTAAATATTTATCTTTACTAAACATAAAGATCAAATCTTTTAAATCTTTTAAATGCAATTTTTTTATTATTTAAAATGTAATTTTATATATTATTATCAAAAATTAAAATTAAATAAATTAAATAAAACTTGATTCTTTGTTTAACTCAAATATATAAATACAATGAGTAAATTTAATTAATTTATTCATTTTAAACCTAAATATATCTAATAAAAATAAAAAATTAATTTTGATAATTTAATTAATATAAAAAAAATTAATATATAATATAAAATTAAATGATTTAAAAATACTAAAATTTAAATAAAAATAAAAAAAAAAAAAAAAAAAAAAAAATAAATTAAAATAAAACTAACACTAAAACAATACAATATTTAGAGTATAAATACAATCTGTAAAATAGAAACTCTCAACTAAAGTTTATTACCAATTTTATTGTACTTTTCACTACGTCCATGTTTTACGTGGAATCTTAGAAATATAAAAGTTTTTCATAAGACACTAGATAGAAGGGTAATAAGAAGGGATTGAAATTTTTCACAACCTCAAGATAAAAGAGTAGTAAGTTTGGACTTGGCTTTGCTAGGGACAAAGGGATCCTAGGAATTCACAATGGTTTTAAATGGTAGTGGTAAAGTGATGATTTATTACTGAGATGGTGTATTGTTACCACGTTACTATTTAGAAAATATTATATCATTGTTCCATAATTATTTATAATCCTTTAGATGATGTTATAAATGTACTCATGATGCCCCTGCAGGTAAATAATGATGATGGAGTGTACTCTTAAGGAACTCGCTACATGAAGTCATCATTTGAAACCGCAAACTAGCTTTGTGTGTCGTGTGAGGGGCAACATTGGCATGCCTGTCCAAATAAATAATGTACTCATGCTACGAAGAAGGATTGTAGAGATTTAATGTCATTGCATGTTTTAGAATTGTTTTCTTATTATGATATGCAGATTGATCTCAACCATCATAAGATAGCTTTACTCTAAGAAATTGTCATCATAGCAAACATTCAGACACATTAATAGCATTAAATATGTAGAATAACATTCTCATTCCATCCATGGTTTTGAATGGAAGTTTGTGATGTTGAAAAAGTTGTTCAAGACTAGGGAGTTATATGATCTAAATAAGGGCATGTCCTAAAATTACTTAAGTAAACAATAGTAGTGGAAATAGGAGTGTTGAGCCCACACCATCATTTCTATTGAAATTCAAGAGTGTATTAAATAGTATTTATCTGCCAGAAAGCATGATCTGCTGTTTATCAAAAAGATAAAAAAAATGAATGTTTATAAGAATCAATAACTACAAGTGTAATTAGGTGATTAATTAAAGTTAGATAAACTCTTCAAGAAAATATAAATGTAAAAGAAAATAATGAGACAATGGGAGATAATAAAAAGATAAATAAATGAATAATAATCATAATAAAATAGTAGAAACAATAACTAATAATTTGGAAAATAAACGACATGCCTATTAAACTTCTCATTACCTCATGTTTCCCTACTTATTTGTGTACTTTCACTCTAAAGGGGTATTTCAACGAAGGATGTGAGTATGCACAAAGTTTCATGAATGGCTAAAGCATTTTAATTTGACCTTTACCTTAATTATGGATTTGTTCTAGACCACCATGATCTTCATGTATATTATATGCATTGGCTCTACTTGGAAGTCTCTTTCTCATACCTTTCAACAAAGATACATGAATGCATTATGAACATTCATGGAATTAGACAAGGAAATAATGTATTCAAATATCCTTATTCAATCCATATTAGATATTATATGTTATGGATGGTTTCTTAGAAGTTAATGGGTTAGGCTTTATAACAATTTGGTGGTTATAAGTGATAAGGTTTGTGATTTAGTATTTATATTGTTGGGGGTTATGGGGTTACACATGTTAATGCTTTGTTGTTATAGGTGTAGGGATTAGTAGTTACCAAACTAGCACATAAACAATGTTTGAAGTTACACAGCCTCCCAAGTTAGTGGTACACAAACACCTAAGTAGCACACAACCATTGTTTGGAGTCACACTGCCTCTGGTAGTGGAACGCATCCACTGAAGTAGCACAGAGATACTGTTTAGAGAAACACATTCTCCGCCTTAGTTTTATGACTATGCATTTGATGTTTCTTATGTTAGTAGGTCTGATAGTACATTATCTCATCAATCACTTGACATGATTGATCCAGTTTTCAGGGTTTTCTTTTCATGAGAAGAAAAAAACACATCCCTCTCAACTAGGGAGGACATTCAACAACATCTCAAGCTTTTACCTGAAGTACTCATAATCATACTTCACTCCATTATGTTGACTCTTCTAGTGTTTACTCTCTGTTTTTTTGTCTCTTCCTAGTTAAACTTTAAGCTTAATATCTCTATCAAGATTAAACATTTTGAGAGTGTTTCCTTTCCAATAACCAATTTTTGATATGTAAGCAATTAAACACTAAAAGCATCATTTTAGTGATTTTTTTTGACATTTGTAAACTACTATAATACACTCAATCAACAAAAAAACTGCAACTCGGATTTCAACTAAAATATTAATCAAAGAGTTTTATCTAGGTCACATATTCAAGCCCATCAAAGGATTTACCATGAAAGGATTTTTCTTTTATATTGAAAGATAAATAATATAAAATGAATTTGATAAGCAACAAAAATATCACAAGAAATAAGAAGTAAAAACTCACAACAAAACAAAAGAAAAAATCATTTCATTTTAATTTTTATTAAACAATTATAAAAATGTATGTATTTTAAAATTATAATACTCAAAACGACCTGGCTGATTATTAGAATTGATTTAATTAAAAAAAATAAACAAGGATTTTCACATAGTAAATGTCATTCAACTAACATACTACTAACTGAGTTCAGGCTAACTTCTAAAATTCGAACACCATGTCAAATGGCGTTGAGTAATGAGTCTATAATGATGCTTACTCAACCATATTATTCATTGATGGCCCCAAAAAAATTCCACATGAAGACACCAATTGTCCTTCTAGTAGATGATTACAAGAAGTTAAGCCATGTTCTGTGTATGATAACTCACATAGTGTGTGAATCCTAAGTAAACCAAGACTCTTTTGATTTTAACCAAGGTAAACTTGATAAGAAAATGATGATGAAAATGAAAGATAAATAAGTATATACACTAAGATATTCTAGTATATAAAGGTCACACCCAAGTTTGAGGGCTAAGTGTAATACATTTTAAGGTAGATCCCATTTATGGGCTCATCCAACATATTCTCTCTTCACAATTGAATTTTGTGGCTCTCTTTCTAAGACATGTCATACGCATATAAGGACTATGCCACATGGGGTTGAACTTTCCTACTCCTAAGGCATCCTTGTCCTGGTCGTAGACTAACGCAAGATCTCCCTCATAGAACACCCTGGGATGGAAAAACGTATCATACTGGGAATTGACTCATTGTTTATGCACTTCGTTTGCTAAATATGCATCTCGACGTTGCTCATCTGAGTGCTCTAGGTGCACAAGGTGTTCTTTAAGATTGGACCTGTCAGGTATGAGCTCACTTCAACCCTAAGGGAAGGGATTTTTCATTCAATCAGAAGAATCAACTACACACCATGTACTAACTGAAAAAAAGAAATCGCTGGAAGTCTTTATCAGGGTTCTAGATGCCTAAAGTGCATGGTAAGCATGAGATGCCTACTGATTTAATCTCATGGACAATTTTTTTGTACAAAATGGTATTTGAGGAGGATTTATTCTACCACCTCTACTTCCCAAATGGCATCTACCCAATGAACACACCAACTTAATGTATAATGGCTCATATAAACCACCAAGTGACTACTGTAAAAGGAAAATCTTTAAGAGAGCCAAGTTGCGAGTTAGCTAATAAGTATCTAAAATCCAGCTGTCAAAAGAATACATTCATGTAGGGAACCTAGAGTCTTTATCTAATGTAATGTTAAGGTGTGAGGTGTAGACATTATACACGAAATACACATTGTACATGAAATTAATAGACATTGTACACATTAAATTGTATGAGAGTAGACATTGTACATGAAATACATAATAATAAAATGATATCTTCTATTACTCATCAATACAATACACATATATAGTTCTTATGAGATCCAATTGCTTCTTCCAATCTTGAGATTGTTGTGGAAAGAATATCTCAACAACCTCCAACAAAACCAAACCAACTGTAGTCTTCCTGGATTATGCTCTCTCTTTCTTCTCCACAACTTTGAGCTTACCAATTGATTCATTATACCTACCTCCGACCATCATTGACATATTTATAAGAATGACGCTTCTTATAATACTTTTTCCTAACACTATGCC
Organism: Picea sitchensis; assembly: GCA_010110895.2. Taxonomy (NCBI): domain Eukaryota; kingdom Viridiplantae; phylum Streptophyta; class Pinopsida; order Pinales; family Pinaceae; genus Picea; species Picea sitchensis. The sequence goes on along the minus strand of SNQJ01S0167391.1, from coordinate 11,840 downwards.
AGTGAAGGATTCTCAACTGGACCATTATATGGACAAGCTCCCATGTGATGAAGAAATACCTCACTTCCTTCACTAGTTATATAGGAAATTCATGTGAATATTGAATATCTCCTCACAATCGATCTTACAGTGACCTGTCTAACTCACATTGCTCTCATACAAAAGTGGTTTTTGTTCTTGGATTTCCTAGTGCCAAGATCCACAAACAATAATATTATATAAACATAATTACATTAGTGATATGTTCATGGTTTCATATCTCCAAGACCCACCAATGTGAACTATGTTAAACCATTCAATAATTTGTTATACACATTTTAATTTACTAATAATAAATATATGCAAAATATAACATACTTTCACAGCATGTTTACACACCATTCTTCAATCTACGTTCCAATACTCAATGTCTCGATGCCTTGTTATTCAATAAAATTATTCAATGGCATTCATTTCACTGTAGCGTAATTATGTGATTTGTACTCCTCATAAAGATTTTAGTTGTAGAAGACAATGTAGATGAGAAATGTTGTGATGTATCCTTTACATTTTGCAATAGATCGCTCCTCCTTCTAGTGGTTGGACTTCTCTTCATGGAGGGCACCACCAAATCCATAACGATTATTGTAACAAGAAGCATGACATACATGTATTGATCACCAAAAATGAGAGGACATCAAGTTTACACAACTGGGAATAGCTGGATTACATCACATCAATGATTATCGGCTAAAAAAAATCAATTAACTTTTATGGCATTCAACAGACTTGGTTTTAGAGTATAAACCAAAACTCATAAGGACATATAAAAGTGATGAGTTTTGAAAAAAAGGCCCTCTAGAAATTGTAGTTTCTATAATTCTTTAAAGAACTTGTTATTTTATGAGGGAAGTTAAATCCCCTCACAACCACTTTCCATTCACGATGTCTAGTTTACATGAATGACAAGGTTTAGATTGTTGGTCCTTAATGGAGACTCAAGCTTGGCTCCTCAAGTGATCAAGATGAAACCCAATTTCCATTACTTCTGCACTAATGGCTACGAGAGCCATCATTTCCTCCATCCTCCTAGTATTTTAATCACGTGAGGGGTTCTATATCAGACATTTGACCAATGTCCACAGTCTCATTCTACTTGTTTTCTCCATTCCCTGGCTTGCACAAATGTTGATTCCATTCACTCTGGTGTTTCACTTCCCATGCCTCAGGAGAGAGGTAATCCCCATTCTCTCTATCTACTTCCTCCTATTCTCTTTATTTTTGTCTCACCCTTTCATTCTTTCCTCTCTCCTCTCTCCTATCTATCCTGGCCACTCTTCTTTAGACCCCCTCACTTCTGCCCTCCCTCTTCTCTCAATGCCTCTCCTCACTTCCTTTATTTTCTCCCTCTCTTTCAAAGACACTCCCTCTCTCTCTCCTCTTTCTCACACACCTCTCCCCACCCTCTTCTCCCACACCTCTCTCTACACTTACTTCCTCTCACCCTCCTCTCTATCTCCCTTCCACCACTCTCTCTCCTCCTCCCCCATCTACTCCTCCTCTCCCTCCCCACCACTTCTCTCTCTCTCTCTCATCTCTTTCTCTCACCCACCACCATGTCTCCCCTCCCTCCTTGTTCTCTTTCATTTATCCCTCTCACCCAACTACACCTCTCTTTCTCTCTGACTCATCTCTCTCCCTCTCCTCTTCTTCTTTCTCCTCTCACCACTTCCATGACCATCTCTCCTTTTCTCTCACCCCTCCCTTCTTTAACCCTCCCCCCACCACCCCTTAGCCTCTCCTTCTCACCCCCGCTTCTATAACTATGTCTCTTCCTCCTCCCTCCCTCCCTCCCTCTCTCTCTCCTCACCCCACCTCCCTCTCTCATCTCTCAACACACACATAGATACTCTTGTTTTGCTCACTCTTTCCTGCACCCTCTCACTTTGCATTCCTCCTCATTCCCTCTCCTCTCTCCCCACTACTCCCCTCTCTTCCCTCTCTCCTCCTCTCTCCTCTTTTTTTTTTTTTTTTTTTTTTTTTTTTTTTTTATCTTTTTCTCCCTCCTTCCCACCTCTCTTCTCCTCCCTTTTCTCTCTATCCCTTTCTATCTCAAGTATCTTTCCTGGTTTAACCTCCTCTCTTTTCTCTACTCAACCCTCTCCTCTGGCCTCTCAAACCCCTTCTCTCTCACCCCACCTTCCTTTATCTCTCTCCCATACTTTCTCCCTCTCTCACCCCCCACTTCTCTCACTATGTTCCTCTCTCTCCTTTCTATTAATCTATGTTCCTCTCTCTCCCACCCTCACTCTCTCTCTCACACCCCACTCTCCTTTACTCTCTCTCTTGCTCTCTTAATCTATCTCTCTCTACTCTTCTCTATCAGCCTCCCACTCCTCTCTCCTCCTCACTTCACTCCCCCTCTCTCTCTTCCATTTTTTTTTTTTTTTTTTTTTTTTTTTTTTTTTTGTCTTCCCCTCTCCCCCTCCTTATCTCTTTTCTCCCTCTTTCTCCCCCCTCTCTCTCTCTCACCCATTTCTCTCTCTATGGTTCACTTCACTCACTCCCTCTCTCCCTCTCATTTCTGTTAATCCACCTTCTCTTCCTCTCTCCTCCCATTCTCCCCTCACCTCTCTTCTTCCTAATCTCTCTCTCTCTCAGCCTCCCTTATCATTGTTTCTTAATCACCCTCTCTCTCTCTCTTTCTCTCTCTCTCCTCACTCTCTTCTTTTCTCAGTCTCTTCTCCTCTTTCCCTCTATCTCTCTTTCCTTCATTCAATTCCTCTCTCTCTCTTCTTTCTCTCTATGTTTTTTCTCTCTCCCACCCACTCACAAACACACTTTATATCCACCCACTATCTCTCCCCCCACACTCTCTTTGTCTTCCTCTCTCCTGACAATCCTCCCTCTCTTTCCCTATCACTCTACCTCTTTTCCCCCCCCACCCCCACAAAAAAAAAAAAAAAACTCTCCCTCTCTCCCCCTCACTCAATCTTTCTCCTCTCTTCTTTCCCTCCTTCTCACTCACTCTCTCCTCTTCTATATTTGCCTACTTTCTCTCTCCTCCCCGCCTTCCTCTGTCACAACCTCTTCTCTCTCCTCCTCCCCTACCTCTCCTAGCTTCCCACCCTCTCTCTCTCAGCTCTCACTCTTTCTCTATTACTTGCCTCTCTCCCCCTCTCCTCTCTCCCCCTCTCTCTCCCCCTCTCCTTTCTCACTCTTCCACTCCTCCTTCTTCCCCTTATCTCTTTTCTCAGTCACCCCTCTCTCTCTCTTTTCCCTAATTTCTCTCTTTTCTATATCTCCCTCACCTTCTCTCTCTCTCTCTCTCTCTCTCTCAAATTAAGCCACCCTTCTCTATCTCCCTCTCTTCAACTCCACCCATCTCCTCTCAACACCCACTTCTCTCTAGCTCCTCTCACCCCACTTCTCTCTTTCCTCATATATCTGCTCTCTCTCTTCCATTTTTTCCCACCGCCAAACTCTCTCAATCTCTCTCTCTGCTACTAAGAATACACAAGCACCATTCAAAATGCTTAGTGCAGCCCTCACTCACCCATTTTTAAATACACTCATTGCACAATCAATAAAATGCTTCTTAGTTTTAAGTAACCTCTCCCTCAAGTATCATAATATTTATAAAGAAGTCATGGGCTCATAAGATTTCAAGCATAAACAAATGAAACACATCATCAAGAGATTTTAATTAATAGATAGATAATTCAATCACCATAAAGCTTTTCAGACATATTTTAAAATAAATTTAATTAAAAATACAATTTTTTAACCAATTAATTTCCCACTAAAACCTTTTTAGTTATTGCTTTCCAACTATTTACCCAAAGAATACACTTAAATTGAATTCTCACTAATTAAATTGAGGTGCGATAAAAAGGGAGTGACGTCACATAATGAATAACTCTTTAATTAAAGAGTTAATCATAAGCACTTCATTCAATAGAAATTCATTAAATGAGGTCCAATAAAAATGTGTAATGTCATATAAGACGCTTCAGAAGGAATAATCCTGTGTAGTGTTTTAATGGAGTTCACAATAAACACCATTTTCAAGAGTTCACAATTACTAGCTTAACGTGTTTAAAACAAAACTAGTCCTGAATTTAAGTAAACAAAAATCGTATGGAAACCTGTTTTAAATATGTATTGTTTGAGAAATAGATTGAACTATCCCACATCTACATAGATCAAACGGCCTATGGCTCGATATTGACTATTGTATAAAAAGTAATGTAAAATTCTCAACGCTGTCGATTTTTAGGGTAATGAGTTTAGGGTGAGGATATTTACAATAATTTGACACTGTTTTTGAATTACTAGAATAATTGGACTCCGCTTTGGGAATTACTAGATAAGAAACATGTATTTGTTGACGTGTGTTTATGGCTTTCCTATCCTGAATTTTATCAACCAGAATGTTGTCAACTGGATGGAGGACAATGACTGTTTCTTCAAGGAGTGGTGGCTCAAAGAGCTTCAGATTGCTGACATTGAACATGTCATGAATCATTAAATGTGGTGGAAGATCCAAACAATAATCATTTTCACCTATGCAATAAAAATGGTAAACATTTAATATTAGACAAGCCACATGCATAAAAAGTGGCTCCTAAGGGGCCAGGGAAAACACACAAATGAAAGTGAAGTCAACATGGTAAACGTACTAAATGTGGTCACCATGGTGAACCATGTCACATGATCAAATGTAATAAACATAGTCAACATGGTGGTCAACAATAGTCAAATAGATCAAATTGTGGTCATCCATAGTCAACATGTTCAACATGATAAACAATTGTCAATCATAGTCAACGATAGTGAACAAGATAAATCATAATCAAAATATTCAATCATACTCTACATGGTCTACCTTAGTTAACCATAATTAACTTGGTCAACTATAATGAAATTGATAAACATAAATAATTATTATCACCATGGTTTTAATGGTTAACCATATTAAAACAATATTCATTCATGACGCCTCAATGTGATTTAACACAACCTAACGTTGCACATGATGAACATAAGTTAACGTAACAATGTGACCTCAAGTTGCAATGTGTTTTGATATATATGCATAATGAATCAAAATATAAATTAACAAATATTCCATTGTGATTTAATCGAGCACAACCTCATGTTGCAATGGGATGAACATATCCCAATGTAGAATGTGACAAACATAATGTAATAGTGTAATGTGTTAAAAAAAATCAAAGGTTGCAATTCACGAACATAATCCAACATACCAATGTGTTGAACATAACATGGTTTCACAATGTGTCAAGAATAACCAACCATCGTAATGTGTAGAATAAAACCCAACACTGTAATTTACAAAATTAACACAACATTGCATTGTGACAACATCCACACATCACAATCAAACATAACACAATGTTGCATTTTGAAAAACATCCCCACATCCCAATAAAACATAACGCAACATTCCATTGTGACAAACATCTCGTATCTAAATGAACATAACTTTTCAACAATGTCACACAGGATGCAATCCAACTATGGTAAACTCTCTCCTCAACCATGATCAAATATATTCAACCATAGTTAACCTTGCTTGCTCACCCACGTCAACCATAGTCAATCATGGTCATCCATATTCATCTATAGTCCATGATATTTAACAATATGAAACATGATCAACCACTAACAATTACAATCTTTCATGGGAAGAAGTAGGAGAGGATAGTTAAACATCACAAATTGTGATCAAGCATACTCAACATGGAAAAATAGTCAAATGGTCAAATATGGTCAACCATAATCAACATTCACTAATTTGTTAAAAATCACATTCATTAAAGAAAATTTTAAATGTTTTTAAAATTAAAGGAAAATGTAAATTGTCTTTTAATTTTTTAAATGTCAAAACACATAATTTGAGATTAAGAAGTTTGTAATAAAAAGTAAAAATATGAAAATCTAGTAAATTATGATAGATTTTATTAACTTTGAAACATATTTGCATATGATGACATTTAAACATTTTTCAACATTAATATTACAACAATTCCACAGAAGAAGGGAGATAGGGAAATGGGGAAGAGTGAGAGAGAGAGGAGATGCAGAGGAATGAACCGTGGAGGAGGGTTAGAGGCGTGAGAGAGAGAGAGAGGCAGAGGTATAGGAAAAGGAGGGAGGGCTAGAGGCAGAGGAGAGAAAGGGAGGTGAGAGGTGAAGTAGGAATAAAGGAGGAGGAGGGTTGAAGAGAGAGAGAGAGAGAGAGAGAGAGAGAGAATGGTTATATAGAGAAAGAGAGAGGCAGAGAGTGAGAGGAAGAGAGAGGGGTGTCGAGCAAGTGATATAGAATGGTGAAGAGAGATAGGGAAAGCAGGGATATATGGGGAATACGGTGTAGAGATATATGTATAGAGAGAGACAGAAAGAGAGATTTGAAAGGAGAAGGAAAGACAAGGGAGGATAAAGAGAGGGGAAGAGCTAGAGAGAGAGAGAGGTTTTGAGGGATAGATGGGAGAGGGAGAGAGGGGAGAGAGAGGGAAATGGACTCAGGGGATATGGGGTGGAGGATGAGAGCAGTATATGTGGATAGAGGGGGGGGAGATGAAGAGAGTGAGGGGGAGAGGTATGGAAGGAGGGAGACATAGATAAACTGATAGAGGTAGGGAGGTTGGGAGAGACAAGGGGGGAGGTGTAGGATTAAAGAGAGGGAGGTGGGGCTGAGAGTGGGGAGAGAGAGAGAGGGATTATGAGGGAAAGGAAAGAGAGAGGGTGGGTGGTAGAGGTGAAAGAGAAAGAGGCGCATATGGGGAGGTGGCACAACATGCAGAGAGAGAGAGAGGAGAGAAGGATATGTGGGAAGAGGGGTAGAGATATATGGAGAGAGAGAGGAGAGAATTTCCAAATAGAGAAGGGAAGATAGATGGAGGGAGAAGAAGATCAAAGATGTGGGAAAACCACTGCGAGTATACATGGATTACTCCCATTACTTGGTTCATATAACCATGGTAAAAACCCAAATGTTAAAACTGCCCCCAAATGGGATCGACATTTTATTCATTCTATATTTTGCTAAGTAATGTTGTTAATCCTTCTCATGTGGCCAAAAGACCATTGGGGAGTGAAATTATGAGGAAATAGGGACATAGTGGTAAATGGTGGTAAATAATAGGCTGACCTCAAGCTTCCCATTCTCCATATATTCTCCTATATTTTTAATTTTAATTCTATTTTTCTCTCATATTCATATTTTATTACTCAATCCTTTGTATATATTTGTTCTTACATAATTTGGATAACCCTCTATAGATTGATAAGTTTTTATTGGATATTACTCCCATTAATTGGTTTAGATCACCCATCTATCTCAAATCTATAGGAGGTTGAAAAAACCATTATATATTGGGTTAACATTATATGCTTTGTCAAAGATAATTTGATCATGCCTCATAATTGAATGAAGAAATATGATTATTAATATCACTTCAAGCTTTCTCAAAAAATTTATTTACTGTATGCAATCATTAACGATTAATCCCATGGATTATAAATTATCACTTCCAAGCCGCTCTAAGATCAAGCATACTCAACATGGAAAAAAAATAGTCAAATGTGGTCAAACATGGTCAACTATAATCAACATTCACTAATTTGTTAAAAATCACATTCATTAAAGAAAAATGTTTCAAATGTTTTGTAAAAATTAGCAAAATGTATTGTCTTTTTAATTTTTAAATGTCAAAAATATTAATAACTTGAGATTAAGAAGTTTGTAATAAAAAAGTGAAAATTTGAAAATCTACTAAATTATGATTGATTCTAATAACTTTGAAACATATATGTATATGATGACATTTAAACATTTTTCAACATTAATATTACAACAACGATGAAGAAGAGATAGGCAAAATGTGGGAAGAGAGAGAAAGGGAGGTGGAGGAGAGGAGAGAGAATGAAAGTAGAGAGAAAGAGAGAGAGGCAGAGAGGAGAGGAAGAGAGAGAGGGGCATAGAGCAAGTGGTATATGGGAATGGGAAGAGAGATAGGGAAATAACGATATATGGGAAGATATGGTAGAAATATATGTATATATATAGAGAGAGTTTTCAAAGGACAAGGGAATATAAAGGAGGGAGAAAGAGAGTGGAAGGATTTATAGAGTGAGGGAGCAGGTTTGATGGATATATATATGGACAAAGGGGAGAGAGAGAGAGGAAATGACCGAAGGGGATATAGAGTGATGTAGGGGATATGTTGAGAGAGAGAGGGGCATATGTGGATAGAGGGGGCTGGTGAGGATGATAAGAGAGTGGGGGAGATACAAGGAGGAGAGACAAATAAATTGATAGGAGGAAGGAGGTTGGGAGAGGGGGAGTGTAGGAAGAAAGAGAGAGAGGTGTATAGAAGGAAGGAAGATAGGGGAAGAGAGAGGGATAAGAGGGAAAGGGCAGAAAGAGAACAGGGTAGATAGAGGAGAGAGAGGAATGAGAGAGGGATATGGGAGCGAGAGGGAGAGAGAGAGATAGAGAGAGAGAGAGAGAGAGACAGAGAGAGAGAGAGTGGGGGAGAGATGGGAAAGAGGGAGAAGGATATGTGGGAAGAAATGTATTGATGGTATATAATGATTATGGTAGAACCTCATATCAACACATGTATGGTTGACCCTATTTTGGGATGAGATTGGGGAAGTCGTGTCGAAGTCAAAGGAGGCATGCTAGGAGACAAACCCATAGTTCAGTGTGTTGCCTTATAGCAAAGAAGAGTTGGTGAGTCTTTGGTGGATGCCCATTTTGGGTGCTACATAGGAGTTGTGAAATGGGTTATGACATGCAAGTCTTGTTGTGAAGGATATGTCTACGATTATCTTGGTCAGTTGAGGTGAGTCTTCCAAGTTGTAAACCAAGTCGATAGTGTTCGTATTGTAAAAGGTTTACAATAATAGGACATAGCTGGGTGTTAGGCAGGGTTTGTGCCACACAAATTATATATGTGTGCCTTTGTTTTTTTCGCAAATGTTCTCTTTGTTTCATGGATGTATGATTTTATATGACTATGTGTTAAGTTCTTTCAAACAATTGTCCAAGTACGCAAGAGTTTCACTAGAGTAAGAGTGTGACTATGATATGATTTTTTTGTGTGGCGTCTTTTGGAAGAGATGAAGATTGTTGTCGTGGAGGTGTGCCTTGAGTTCTCCTCGACGTGAGTTTTCTTTGTTTCTGTTGTGCGTTGAGTACTGAAAAACTTGATATATCAACTCGATGGATGATGCGTAGGTAGAATTTTAGAGGGCGATTGGAATTCTCAAGACAAACAGCCTTTTTCTAACAGACACACGCACCAGTTTCTATGGTGCAGAGTCTCTTCCTTCAGCAAAAATGCCTAAAAAAAAAAATGATAAAACAAAACAATCCTCATGATTTCCCCTCATCCAGAAGCCCATGAACTACAAAAAATAACCAAAAAGCAAAGGAGAGATTTTAACCAAAAAATCCATCAATTCTATTAGATCTTTGAGTGTATTCTTAAACAAACAATGCCAATCTTACAAAATGGAGAATGTTACTTTCCTTCTAAGATTCTTTGTGTAATCAGATGCAAAAGAGAACTTTCCCGCTATCTTTATTGACATACTCACTCGTACATAAAAATTAGGAATGAACATTATTATTTATAGTGACAAATGCTTTATTACAAAAAGACTGATTGACGCTGACATAAAGTAGAGATAGTATTACTTCTACTTATCCTCTATCTTGGTGCAGATGACTCGAACTTTTTATGTGTCCTGTAAGGACAATTTTTGTCCTACCTTATTCGTCAAATTCCTCCCTGGTTAGATCTAAAAGCATCCCTACTTTCGTTAGCAACTTAGGAAATTGTCGCTTCATTGTTTTTGTTGTCATCCACTTTGCTTATGTCAGAGTTTGTCCCTGTCTATCTACTAGATAAGAAACATTTTGTGGTTGATGTGTGGCTCTATCTTTTCTATCTAGAATTTGATCCATAAATAGACAAATTCAAAAATCCGAAATGTTTTCCACCGGATGGAGGATAGTGATTGTTTCTTCAAGGAACAGTGGCTCAATGAGCTTCAGATTGTTGACATTGAGAATGCCATGAATCCTTAAATGCAGTGGAAGATCAAAAGGATAATCATTTTTGCCTATGAGATCCAAAACTGTGTATGGGCCATACCATTATTGATGCAGCTTATGATGACACCCTTTCAATATTTTCTTCTCCATTTGCAGCCAAACATTGTCCCCTGGTTGGAAATGCAATGTTGTTATGTGCTTATCATAACGTTGTTTGGATCGCTCTTGTGCAACTTGTAACAATTCAATCACTTGTTTGTGGCATTGTGCTAAATTTTGTATGAAGTGTTGAGTTGTTTGTTGGTATTTTTTATCGTACGTTGATCCTGACGGAATCAAATTGAGCGGCAGCTCGGTGGGTGTCCGTGGCTGGAACCTCAAACAGACCTCGAATGGGGAAAATCCTGTGGAAGAGTGTGTCGCTCTTTTGTAGCTATGATGAAAAATGTGAATATAATAATCACATTGTTTATTCTTGATGAACGAGTTGTGCAGAGCATGAACCAAGGTTCAATTGACCACCTCGGTTTGGTCGTCGGTCTGTGGGTGGAAAATCGTGGAAACTTTTAGCTGGCATTTAAGTAATGACCACAGAGTACACCAAAATGCATTAAGGATGTGTGAGTCACGATCATAAATGATGTTTCTTGGCAGACCAAAATGTGGCCACACATGGCAGAAGAATATTTCAATAGTTTGTTTGGAAAAAATTGTTTTGTGGCATAGAAGAAAGAGTGCCATCTTTCAAAATCTGTAGACCACAACCCATATTGCATCATGTTTTTTGAGAGTGGTTGGGAGGCCACTCAGGAAACCCATAGAAATTGATTCCCATGGGCGTGAGGGTATTCGAAAAGGCTGATAGAGGCCATGTTTTCGGTTAGACGATTTTCTCTGTGAGGAGAGAGCGCATGCTCTGATGAAATTGTCGACTTGCTTGGACATAGCGGGCCAATAGAAATTGTGCTACAGGTGTACTATCATTTTGGCATTCCCAAAGTGACTACCATAGGAGGAGGCATGTGCTTCCGTGATGAGGATCAAATGATCAGTTGATTGCAGAACAAAAATTATATTGAGACGATATAGTCATCCATCCCGCATGGTGTAATCAAGGAAACATGTCTGCTTAACTATTGTGGGTTGTTGTATTTTTTTCCATATCCCTCTAAAGGTGGGATTTGATTCGTACATTTCTTTCCAACTTTCATAGGCTCCATAATGTACTGCCAATATATTCATCACTTGTGTTGGAGGTGGGATCTGATTGAGGTCATCTTAACACATGAGAGGTTTCATGAAAAGGAGATGTATACTTATTTTCAATAAGTATACAAACCTAAAAATCAATTAACTTTTATGCATTCAGATAGAATTGGTTTTGTGAAAAAAAAAGGCTCCTCATGAGTTTTGTGGAAAAAAAAGGCTCCTCATAGAAATTGTATTTCCATAATTGTTTAAAAAACCTGTTATTTTACATATTCTTTAAAGAAACTATTATTTCACAAGGGCACTTAAATCCCCTCCCTACCACTCTCCTCCATTGTCCATTCATGATGTCTAGTTTACATGAATGGAAAGGTTTAGTGTGTTCGTCCTTAATGGAGACTCAGGCTCGACTCCCTGACATCAATATGAAACACATAATCTCCATTACTCCTCCACTAATGTCTACTAGAGCTATCATTTCCTCCATCCTCCTAGTATTTTCATCATGTGAGGGGTTCTATATCAGACATTTGGCATATGTTCACAGTCTCATTCTACT
>SNQJ01S0167390.1:1840-20885 GCA_010110895.2 Picea sitchensis | reverse complement strand
TGTTACAAACTTTAACCTACATCCATTAGGGATGCATAACCCTGGCTTCTAACTCCCTCTTATCTCACAAACCGTAATGTCCCCATTTTTGGATGTTGTTATGTTACAGAGTGGGATGTCTGCTAGAGTAGCGAGATGGGGTTATCAGGGAGTTTGGGAGATATTAAGGGATTTATTGGACTTGACTTGCATCATTCATCATATTTCATCATCAAGATCCATTCTGCACAACTTGGCTTTGGTTCTGTTGCATTCTGACGATTTTCGTAATTTTGAGTTATTATGGGTCATATTTTAATTAATTTCACTAAGAAGGTCATTTTGGGTATAATACTTGGAGAAACCTCTTAGTGTAATAGCTCATCGGAATCAAAAGGAATATCACTATAGGATTAGATGATGAGAAGTGACTTTCAATGGCCGGATAAGCCATAGGGACGAATAAATCACTTTTTAAAGCCAAAAAGGTCAATTAATTAATAAAGTGATTTAATTAATGAATAATAAAAATAAAGTAAAAGTCACTTGGAGGGAAAATGTGAACAAGGGGGATAAAAGAAAGATAGGGGCCTCTATTCTCTCATTATGTTGATTATCATTTTGATGTCTACATTCTTTCTAGAGAGTCCATGCACTTGGGGGTTTTGAGGGTTTTCACTGAACAAACCCTAGAGATAAGCTCGGTGGTGAAAGATCCCACCTAACCTAGTCCAAGCTTGGTCACAGAGGTGAAATATTCCTACCTCACCATTCTACATTAGTTACCATTCATTTATAGGGGTAGTTGTGGAGGCATGGTGTATTGTTGGAGATTTTCTATAGAGCTAGGGCACAATGTTCTTGAGAGAGTAGTTTGATTTGCTCAGAGGTGGATAGATATTCAATATATCTCACTCCGGGATTGTTTTCCATCACCTGAGTTCCTTTTTGCATCATTGTTTGAGTGTATTATTCATCCTGTTCATCCTATCACTCAGGAGGGTGTGTTTCTCTTCAAGAGGGCGCATTGTGCATAGGGGATATAGTATTTTGGAGGGTGAGATGTCACCCAACAATCAGGAGATTCACCAAAGGGGTTTCATATTAGTCGATCTACATTTTGTCACTTGGTTTCAGTAATTCAGAGGTCATCTTCTTATAGGTTGAATTTCCTTGGGGTTCTACAGCCATAAGGGCACACCTTGTTAGAGGAGGGAAACACATACAGCAAGGGCTCTTGGATATCTTCTGTATTCATCTTGGAGGATTCTTAGGAGGTCATATCCTCATCATTCCAATGTATTTTGGAGGCACTATCATCCACATGCATCATTCTTCTATGTATATTCCAGATATGCTCAATTTTGTATGAGGTCAGCTATTATGATAAATAAAACTCATATCTGAGGTATTTGTGGTTATATCTTGTGTACTTGTTGAGGAAAAGATATGAATTTATCTTACTCAAGCATTTTCGAATCTTGCTTGGCTAAGGCAAGATAGTCGGGAATATTACCCTATGTTTATAGCCTCAAAATGTATTTTCCAATCCACAAGTATTAATTACAAGGGCTTCAGCTAATTTTTAAATAAAAATATTGTTGCAAAATATAACATTTTTATATAATTTTCTGAACATATACAAATTGCAGAAAGTAGATGTGGAGATCAAAAGAAAAAATACCAAGTCACAGATTCACACATATGAGACAGAATAGAAATCGCTTATTTCATTCCAAGAAATCAAAACTGTCCTTCTCTTACAAAAATCCCTATGGGGGCATGGACCAAGGTCAAATTTAGAAATCCCCAATGAAAACCATACAAAAGGACTCTGACAAGAAGTAAAAGTTGAACTTTAAAATCTGGATCAACTTGCCACAAACTACTTCCCACTTGACTCTGCACAATATCCTTTATCAATCATGAAACTTAATTCATAAACAGACAAGTCTACACAGACTATCAAAGATAGATCAACACCTCTGAAACAAGCATCTAAATGATATGGTTCAACTTTGAACCTTGATGTCTACAATAGGACCCTGATGTCAAAAAGAGAATTAGGCCTTTAATGAATTGAAGAATGAATGAAAACTGAACTATCTCAATAAAACTAAGAGCAAACCTTAGTATGCTTTCTCCTTCTATTCTCCCCTTGTTCTTCCTTGTCATTTGGATTTTATGCATTCCAAATTAGTTGAAGTAGTTCAACTACCTCATTTAGTTAAGTTAACTAAAAATTAACTAATTTTAGTTTAGGGGAAGTAATAATCATAATAATAATTAAGGGTCTTTTTATTAAATAATAACTAAGTAGGTGGGACCCCTTGTGACCCCCTTTTATTTCTTAACAAAATAAACATAATTAGACAACCAATTAAACACATGCCTCCTTGTGGCTCCCATATTTATTTCCCAAATTTGAAATTTAAATATCAGAAATATTTCAAATTATATCCAAAACATGTAAATATCCACAATATCCCAAAAAATAATTTGTTGTCCAAAACTTTTTGCAGTCCATTGTCCTCAATAAATCAATTATAAACACATAATCAAAATCCATATTTTCCACTTTGAGAGGCAATTCTTCCTTTGTCACTGTTGTCTCCTTTGGACTTCCTAGAAATAGTCGTAGGTTGGGTGGAACCATGAGGCTTGATCTCACTAATGACATGGGAGGAATCGTCCCTCAAGTGCATACGAGAGGACACTGACTTGGCTGAGTCACTTGAAGGAGAGGAGGGAGCAGCAACAACTTTAACTTTATCATGCACATGGTGAGCCTCTATTTTGAGTCGTTTTCTTGCATGGGAAGACTGTAAAAGTGAGTGTGCAGGAGAAATTTGAGCATTTGGGTTTACATGTGGTGGTGGTGGAGGAGGAGGAGGAGGAGGAGGTAATGATAAGGTTGGCCAACCACAATGGTGGGAGACTGTTGGGTGAACAATCTCCTGCCATCCATCATTCTCGGGAACTTTAGTTTGCAAAGATACATGGGGAGGCACATGGATACTAGGAACATTTTGGGGTTGGAAGGGAGGCCTCTCTAGTCTAGGATGAACTATCCCTTGCCCAATCCAATTGAAAAACCTAGCTTGAAAATTTTGGTTCAACTCATGAGGATCGACATCGAAATGTATTGAGAATTTGGGCCTTCTAGGCCCTCTGTTCCAGTTACCTCTTCTCCTATTGCTTTTGCCATGACTGCCTCTACTGAAGAAGCCCATCATGTATGCAGCAATTATTAGAAACTAGCTATTAACATACCATACATGAAATTCTCTTTATATGAAACAAAGTTTGGCTCAGAAATTAACATAAGATCCATGCAATCCAATCCATAAAATTTATTTAATAATTTCCAAATGAGTAGGGGGTGAAATAGGGTTCATGTGATATCTAGGGGGGTTGTAATAAGCAAAAAAGTGATATCATGACAAGCAGTAAGAACATGATTACTGCTCAACAATTCATTAAATAACTGATTGTGCAAACAACACCAAAATATATCATCTTCCATCTATCTTTGTGTCATTTTTTATCACTATCATACATAGTTTTAATTTTATTTTAGTGAACAGTGTGTGCAAAATAAATTTGGGATCGTGAGGGGATTTATAATGAGCGAAAAAGTGAGAAAATGAGATGGAATTATACAGATATTGTTCATAAAATAAATTAAATCAAAATAAAAACAAGCATAACTATGTTCCAATCACAATCCAAAAGCATCCACTTCCAAGACCAAGATCCTTGATCTGTTCCTTAATTACTTATAGATTACTTGTTGTCTTCAATAAAACAATTTAATTTTCCAGAATTCTTCAATTTATATCAATATGTGCATCCTATGTAATGACTATGCAAATCATTTCCAATTCCACAGTAACAACATATCCATTCAAGCCATCGTCCTATATATTGTAATGTTGATCTCTTATTTTTAAAACAATCATAATATGCATAGTGATTCCCATTATTTATATCCAATATTCATCCCTAGCAATCAAACAATAATAGACCTAGGATTAACAATCAACAATCAACTATCATCAAACAATAATCAATCTCGATTTAATCACCCACAAGTCCCTTTTAAATCTGGACAAAATCAAGAGCATGTTCGATGGACCCATCATAYACACAGGTATTCAATCATATAATCATCGATACCAATATTAATTCAACAACAACACTTAACCAAAAACACATAGCCCTGAACCTGAGATTTGCATTCATCAAACATACACAGACTTCATTCCAAAAGAAACGCTCGATAAAAGACAGAGCCATATGATGCATGAAGAGAACAGAACCATATTAACACATCATTGTCTCCTTTAAACCTGAAAGAATCATGATCATGCTAGGATTTAACATAGTGATGAGTGGAAAGACCACGATTGACCAAACGAAAATCTCTCGAGTTGTAGGTAACCCATACAAATTAATCACAGAGGGGAAATACAAAGACTCGATCAAGAAATGTCCTGAAGTTAGAGAGCACGTGCCCTTTTATAATTACCACAATCATTAAACTGGTAAACCAAAATTTTGACAGAACCCAAAAGGTGCCCGAGGAAAAATAGAAGCAAGTCGGGCTCAATAGAACCAAGTCGGGTTATTTAGAAATTTATTGCAGAGAGGTAATGAAAGTGTGTTTAATATTTGAAAACAGAGAGAGCTCATAATTATTTTACCTCTTAAAATAAGTTACCATCGAGAAGCAACCATAGGTAAACAAGTATAATCATGAGAAATAGAGAGCCATGCTCTTTTGGAAACACCACAATCTTTCAACTTATAACCCCAAGATCTTGACAGAGCTATAAAGAGAATGCCTGAGTGGAAACACGACAACTCGAGCTCAACAACCCAGGAACACACAGATTCCTCTAAAACTTTATTGCAGAGAGGAAATGAGGGTTGATTTAAACAATGAAGAATCCTTGAAAACACATAGAGACCGTGTATCTTCCCAACACCCAGGAGGTCGATAACCTTCGAAAAACAATTGACCGTGAGGCTCACAAACATAACAGTCGACCATTATAACAGAGATGAGAGGAGCGAGTGTTAAAACGCTTCTGAAAATAATGTTGGAGCACAATTTGTAGCCATTAGATGCATACACAAACCTCCACCTAATATTCTGGGCAAAACAATATTGGACTGTGGAATGCTTTCAGTGATAGTGACAGTAGGAAAATCCATAACAAACAATAGCTTAGGTCTTAGCCAAAAATAACCACACCAATGTCGACAGTTGCATTGCAACCTAGATAAATAATCACAACAACGACCGAGACGAAAAATGGGTGAAAACAATTGATACCCAGACTGGTGGTAAAACCCCACAACAATAAAACTCACAGCTCGTTGCATCATTGTTATCATTTTCCACATAGAATCATCATAAAAACCCAAGATGATCGAATTCATTTTTATCAATAACCAATGTGCATACTTTACAAAGCAATAACACCCAAGGTGGGCACAACTTCTCTTGAAGGTTTAGTGATTTCGAGGGTCGGGTCTCTTACTTTTTCTAGGGCATCTCATCATATTGGTCCTACAACCTCGGATCTATAGTTCTACAACAAATTTCAAGGGTTTAGAGGTCATATATGAAGAGACTGAATTTCCTAGGGTCTCTACAGCCAGGTAAGGGCGCAACTCATCCAGATCGAGGTGACAGTTTACAGAAGGGACAGAAATTTATCTTGTTCAGATTGGTATGTTGTCATTGGAGGCCTAGGAGGACTCACAACTCTCCTTAATTGTATCTTGGATGCATCTCCATCCCAAGCTTCTATATTTCTTCTCTACTATTTCAGATCTGTATGTCTCATGTATGGAGGTCATCTTATTAAATAAATAAAGGTCAGATCTGAAGTGTTTTGGTTACTCCTTTGTGTTATTTTGTTGTATCTTGTATTTCCATCTATTGTTGTGCTATGTCCATCCTCTATATGTTATAAAACTCTTGAAAAAACCTCCAACACAACTCTGGGGAATAATCTACCAAAAACAAACAACAAATAGTACACACAAACAAAAAAAAATCATTAAGTTCCTATCCAACCTGCTTGGGAACATTACATTACGATACATTTTCGTAATGAGATAGAGATTAAAGAATATATATGTGTGTGGAAAAAACTATTATAAAATATGGACACTCTCACAACTCTAAGCACCTCATTTGTTTTGAAAAAACTAAGATCCTTACCTCTTCCCCCTTCTTTAAATTGAAAAATCACAAATTTCTTCCATTTTACCCAATTACATTTTACTATTTTTAAGTCTCTTACAGAGTTATATTTTACTCAATCTTTTACCTTATTAATTTTCCAATAATTACGTTAACAATTGAATTAATTATCCTTTTAACTCTCCTTTTCTTCTTTTATATATATATATATATATATATATATATATATATATATATATATTCCCTATATATATTGAAACCAATTCTTACCCATTATATTAATATTCTTGTTTAACCGTTATCTTTATATAAATTTTATATCTTTTTACATTAATTTCCATGGATTTTTATAATTTCTAATTTTTTTTATATTAATTCCCAATTATCTTTTATAACGGTCATTATTAGAATAAATTATTAGTACTTTCAACGCTTTACTTCCCAATTATCTTTTATAACGGTCATTATTAGAATAAATTATTAATTACTTTCAACGCTTTACCATAGCATTTTCATCATTAGAGCTTTGTTTGTCTCTGATTAAACGTTTCTCCTAATTTTTTCTATAAAGTTTCAGCTACCACTATGACTACCTATGGAAATTTTCACAATCAAAATTGAAAATATGTTTTTTACTTTTTAGTAGGAGAAAGATGTTTAATGTTTTTTACTTCCTAGTAGGAGAAAGATGTTTAATGTTTTTTACTTCCTAGTATGAGAAAGATGTGTAATTCCCTGTCATTTAAAAAATATTAATAACAAAAAATTATATCAATGTGGATCGATCATAAATAAAATATTTTAATATCCATTATATATATAGAAAGAGATGATATTAAAATATTTTATTTTAATGTGCATAAATATATATATATATATATATAGACATTAAAATAAAATATATATTTATAAAGCAATTGAAAGTTAAAAAAGAAAATGTAAGTTTCTATAGTTAGTCATAATGATGCATAAGTTTTCTAAAAGTAAACTGTGTATTAAATTTTGAAATATCTAATCTAATATACAATTTACTTCCAAAAAACTTATACAATTTACTTTCAAAAATTTATCCATTGGTAAAAAAACAATTTTTTTTTTGTAGTCCAATATGAAGGAGATGTGTAATTCCTTCCTTACTCAACTTCATATGTGAAATTTAGAAAAATTATTAATAACAATATAATGTTACAATGTTGTCCTATATAAAATATTTCAATATGCATCTTAAGTAAAATAATTTTATATCAACTTTATATAGAAAAAATATATATAAAATAATTGAAAAAAAATAAATTATTCTATCTATAGCTTAGAGAGAGATATATGTTTAATAAAGAATTGACATGCAACATTTACACAAATATTAACAACAAAAAATATTTCAATGTTTACCATAAATAAAATATTTCAAATGTTCACTAAATATCAATATTCTTTCTCTCTCAAAACTCTCTCTGTATATAAAAAGTGAAAATTTTCTTATGGTTAAAAACATTTCAATGATATCCGTGTTATGAATTTATCTTCTTGTGAAATATATATATATATAGAGAGAGAGAGAGAGAGAGAGAGAGAGAGAGAGAGAGAGAGAGAGTTGTGAGAAGAAGTTTCAAACAACTTGAATTATAATTTTAATATAATTCAAGTTGTTTGAAACTTCTTTCTCACAACCATATAGTTTTTTTATGTTGGTTGTGATAAAAATGCTCCTTCTTATAAAGATGTTCTATCAAAAACCCCTCTTCAAGTTTTTAACAGTGTGGAGGTTGTAAAAGAGTCTAGAGACATATCAAAGGAAAAGACATTCAAAGGAAAACTCAAAAACAAAGGATATAGGTGAAATTAAAGGAGGTTTAGTGTTTTTCAATCCTTTTGTTGAATCTTCTCACCTTGAACCTCCTTCTCCACCAAGGGATCTTAGAGCACATAGGCCTGATTTGGGGGTTCCTCCATGATTATCCTTTCCTATACCTTGTGTGGGGTAGGGGGTGCCCCAAATTTGTTAACCATAAAAAGATTGATTCACACTGTAAACCCCGATATCATCTTCTCTTAGGAAACAATGGTAGATTATGGGAAAGAAAAATAGTTTTTTATAAAATGTTGTCCTACCTGGAATTGTGTGGCGACAGATTCATTTGGTCTCTTTGGGGGTTTGATTTCATGATGGAATCCAATGAATGCAGATTTTCAAGCCTACCAAATAGTTAATGGTATACTATTGGAAGATTGGCTAAATGATATATCAACTCCACTTAAACTTTTGAACTGCTACGGACCCTATAAAGTTAGAGTTCCTTTTTGGTAGCATTTGGAGAGATGTAGCTTTTTAAAGGAGGAAAATTTAATAATCGGAGGGGACCTTAATTTAACTCTTTCTTCAGGGGAGATTTGGGGGAAACGTGCAAGATTGGATACCCTTTCTGACTTTTTTCTCTTCAATGTTTGCTTCAACAAGTTTAGTGGATATTTCTCCAAGCCTGATCTATCCAACTTGGAGAAATGGGTGTTCTGGGATAGAAGGGATCTCGAAGAGATTAGAACATTTTCTCATGAATGAAGACTTGTTGGAAAATATGAATAGACGTAGATCTTGGGTCATAATCTATTTTCATATATATCATAATCTTGTTTGTTTGCAATTCGAAGAACATAAGGTTTTAAATCACTTCCCCTTCAAATTTAATCACACAGGGCTGTTGGAACTAGATTTTATTCTATTGGTGTTCTCCACTTGGAAGTTTATGATTCTTTGGAAAGACACCTCATATATGAACCTGATTGTGACCAAGATTAAGAAATTAAAAGAAGCAGTGGCTTCTTAGCAAAAAGAAAAGAGAAAAAAGATACAAGCAGAATATAGGGATCTAGAGAAGAATTTGACAGAGGTTTTTCAAAGATATCCCTCACAAATTTTTACTCCTGAGGATAAAGAGTTGATAATATCACTTGAAAAGAGGAAAGTCGAGACCCTCAAAATTGAAGAAGAATCATGGTGTCTCAAGAGAAGGGTTGTTTGGTTGAAAAGTGGGGATAGAAATACAAAAAAATTCATAAATTCGTTGAGCATAGAAATAAATATAACACTATCTGGGATATCCTGGATAATGAAGGTAATCTACAACATTATCAGGCAGAAATTGGAGCAACATCTTTCATTTTTTACAAATATCTTTATAAAGCAAAGGATAGAGAAGATACCCTAACCCAGCTCAATGTGTTAAAATAAGTTCAAAGATTCTTCTCGGATGAAGAAAGTAATGAGGTTAGTAAACAATCCACCCTTCAGGAAATTGAGAAAATTGTAGAGATGATGTCGAAGGACAAAATCCCAAGCCCAAATGGATGGACCCATGAATTTTTCCAACACTTCTTTGACATAATGGGTAAACATTTACTCGATGTAGTAGAAGAGTCAAGGACTTCTGGAAAGGTATGTGGTTCATTAAATGCTACTTTTCTGACACTTATCCCAAAGGAGCCAAAACCTATTCCTTTTCATGAATATAGGCTTATTTCCCTCTGCAACTTTGTTTATAAAGTTCTTACTAAGCTCCTCACCTCTATGATAAAAGATAAAATGGCCTCATGTATTTCAGAAGAACAATTCGTTTTTTTGAAAGATAGGCTTATATTTGATGTTATTGGTCTTGCACAAGAGTGTATGCACTCTTCAAAATCCAAGGAGATGTCCTCTTTAATTATGAAATTGGACCTAAAGAAAGCTTATGATAAAGTCAGTTGGAATTTTCTAAGAATGTTGTTGATATAGATAGGACTTAAGTGGGAGGTGGTACAGTGGATAATGGGGTGTGTTTCAAGTGCAAATTTTGCAGTCCTAGTAAATGGTTTTCCAACAGACTTCTTCAAAGGATTCAGAGGCTTGAGGAAAGGTTGTTGAATTTTTAATGGTGACTCAAGCACATGTAATTTATTTTCAATTTATCATGAACTTGAACCATAAACAATGCATCAATACAATGGTTGCAGTAACCAAGATCACAAGAACAATAACCATGCACAAGACACAAGAAGTTATCTTGGGAAAACCCTTCTCAAACAAGGGAAAAACCCAACAACCATTTACTATATTTCCAAAAGAAGAACCCTCTCCACTGAAAAACCTAGCGCACGCAATAGGGTGCTCTCTGACCAAGAAAGATTGTGCATAGGAAACAATGTGCACTAAATTTCATCTCTCCAAGTATGCATTGTGAGATAATGAGATGAATGATCCACAATGGGGATCATTCACTAATATATACATGACATAACTCAATGAATAGGCATGTCTATTGGCACAATAAGGTCGACTTATACAACTCAATAATACAATTAATCTTTTACATAATATTAATTATCTTCACACAGGGTCGACTTGTACCCTTCACAATACAAATTAGGGTTTTACAATAGTCTTACTCTTTGACAATATAGAAAGGGGTCTCAAACACATCCTCTAGTTCTCTGCTACTAGGGACAAGTCCACATGTGTTCAACCACAAGGGAAGTCACTCTCAAATAGATCAACTCAACTAAATCCATAGGAGTACAAACTAGAGAGTCATCTCAAGTCATCTCAACTAAGTCCATAGGAGTACAGTAGGAGACCATATCATGTCATCTCAACTTATTCTAGAGGAGCACGAAAAGAGACCAACATAAGTCATCTCAACTCAGTCTAGAGGAGTACAACTCACCTATCAAATAGGCATTCTCACAGATCATCTCAACTCGGTCCAGAGGAGTACGATCTAGAGAATGCCTCATGAAACTGCAATCATCAACACTACCTCTCAGCTAGGGAGGCATTCTCCACCAGACCAAGTCTCTCACGGAAGTACTCAAACTTCGTCCTGGCAAGCGGTTTGGTGAACACATCTGCAACTTACTCGTGTGTAGAAAGGTATTGCACATGTACTTATTTCCTTTGCACCATCTCTCTTATGTAATGGTATTTGATCTCAATGTGTTTTGATTTATCGTGAAACATAGGATTCTTTGAGAGCTTCCCACAACTCTGCTTATCGCAATGGATAACAATGGAATCCATCTCATGTCCAAATAAGTATGCAAGGAGCTTGTGAAGCCACATTGCTTTGCAAATTTCCACACATAATGCAATGTACTCTACTTCTTCGGTACTCAAAGCCACAGAAGTTTGTTTCCTGCTACACCAAGAAACCATGGCAGATCCCAAAGTAAAATAACAACCGGAGGTGCTCTTCCGGTCCACTGCGCTCCCTTCCCAATATGCATTGGCATATCCCTGCAATCTCATGTCTACACTGGAGGCATATCTCAGTCCATAACCAATTGTTCCTTGCAAATATCTCAGCACATGCTTTGTTGCTATCCAGTGTGACTGTCTCGACTGACTCATAAATCGGTTGAGTACACTCACTGCATAGCATATATCAAGTCGGTTTTTAACTAGATATATCAATGATCCAATCAACTATCTGTAAAGATGTGGATCAATATCGCCTGAATCGGAAGAAGTCTCGCTCAGTTTCTTTAGATTCATCACCATTGGTGTAGCCACCTGCTTGCAGTCTGTCATTCTGAATTTCTTCAATAACTCAACTGTGTATTTCCCCTAACTCATGAGAATCTCATCAGTCCTATGCCACACTTCTAATCCCAAGAAGTAGTGCATCATACCAAGGTCCTTCATCTTGAATTTAGAAGCCAATGCATGTTTGCATTCAACAATAAGGCTTTCTGAACCGATGAGGAATAAGTCATCAACTTATAGGACCAAAATCAAACACTTGTCACTAAGAATGTTGTAGTATAGGTTTTGATCAACAACACTTTTTCTTAAGCCCAAACTCATCAAGTATTCATCAATATTCTCATACCATGCACGAGGTGTTTGCTTTAGTCCATACAGGGCTTTCCTCAACCTGCACACATGAGACTCCTTCTCATTTAACACGAATCCATCTAGTTGCTTGATGTAAACTTCTTCCTCAATCTTTCCATTGAGAAAGGTTTTCTTCACATCCATCTGATGTAGTCTCCAACCCATGGATGTGGAAAGGGAAATAATCATATGGATGGAAGTGTATCGGGCAACATGAGAAAATGTCTCTTCATAATCTATTCCCTCTACCTGAGAGAAACCTCTAGCAACAAATCTCACTTTGTACTTCTCAACACTTCCATCAGCTGCATGTTTGATCTTATAGATCCACTTGGAAGTCACTACATACTTCCCTTTCCGTCTCAGAACAATATATCACACATCATTCTTCATGATGGATTGATACTCTTCAGTCATGGCATCTTGCCAAACCTGCTGACATGTTTCTTCTCCATGACAAGAAGGCTTATTATAAATGATGTCGCTCATAGCTAAAACATAGCTCGAAAATCTATGTGGTCTCTTTCTCTCTCGGAATGTACCACGAGGAGTTGCATGTCCCTCTGCCTCCTGCAGAGTTTGTCGAGCCCATGCAGGCCTCTTTGATCCCAGTGCAATGTCTCTGGGAACATCAACTGGAGCTACAGGATCAATTGGATCAGTAATTGTCTCCCTCTAAACTGTTGAAGGGGGAGAAGGTATTGTCACTTCTTTCTTCTCGCTGACAATCTCCATCTGAGATTCTCTAGATCTTCGAAAGGCTATCACTTCCTCAAAGGTGACATCTCTGCTAACTTTGATTTGTCTCTAACCATGGATGTAGATCTGGTATGCCTTCGAAGATTCACTGTACCCCACAAATGTACCATTTCTTCCTAAAGGGTCTAGCTTGGTCTTCTTTTCCTTGGGTACATGAATGTATACTAGACACCCAAATATCCAGAAGTGTCCAACCTTAGGCTTAACTCCAGTGAAAGCTTCTTCGGGAGTCATGTTCTTTAGAATCTTATGAGGACTCTTTTTTCTGAACGTACACAGCTATCATGGATGCTTCTGCCCACATAATCATGGGTAGATTCTCATCATGTATCATCTCTTTGGTTTCCTCAACAATGGATCTATTTTTTCTCTCTGCAACCCCATTTTGTTGAGGGTTATAAGGAACGGTGTACTCCCTCTTGATCCCTGCCTCCATACATAAATTTGGCCTCCCATACTATAATAATAACCAAGATGGCCTCCCATAGGGATAACAACCAAAATGGCCTATTGTACTAGGATAATAACCAACCAAGAAAATTTGGTCTCTCATACTAGGGATAATGGTCCAAGTCATGAGGGCTCCCATACCAAGGATAATACCCTTCATTATAAAATGCAAGCTACTACAGAGTAATGATGAAATCAAATAAGGAATGTAGTACAAAAATTACCTTAGACTACAATCACGCTCAATATTGCTTTTGGTCCTCCTGAGAAAGCTGAGATAGAGAAGAATTCCTCGTCGTCCTTGCTTGCATTCATTGACTTCTTTTGAAGTGGCTTTTGATCAACATGTTGTTTTCCTTTCTTCCACAAAGGACAATGATTCACATAGTGACAAGAGCTTGATCATAATGGGAACCTTGCACATCACTAGACGAAAGTCTAGTCTCCTCGATATCCACTAAATCTTGAATCAGGTGCACTTATAGCACACACTCAAAAGTCATGCCAAGGATCATTTGAGTATATGATTGTATCCTAACTTTGACAGCATTTATCTTTCATTTAGCCTTCTCTTCATTGGTTGTTGATGTTGTTAGAGTTTCTTCTATCAAATTCAATAGGTCACTCTCTTCTAGAGTGATGTGTAATCTTGACTTATAGGATCTGAATTTGCTTGATTCATCAAGCCTATCTTCCACCAAAGTTTTGTTCCTCATGGATTGCAGATTCTTCACAAACCCTAGCGATTAGGCTAGAAACCTTAGCGACAAAAAACCTAACATTTTTCAAGAGGAAGTCTCTAGGAGGTTTTTTGGACTTATGACTGCCAACAAGAATCCATAGAGAGTCAAAAGAACCCCAATGAGATGCAAAAATACCCCAAGGACCTGCAAAAACGCTAGAAACTGAAATCTGCAAAAACCCTAGAAACCATAGGGTCGAAAATCCAAACATCTTCAATTTTCAATCTGAAAGTTGTAGGTGATGCGTTGGACTAGGTTGTACATGTCTGTGAAAAAATTAGGCCTAATTCTCAAGGGAAAGTGCTAAAACTAGCTTGAAAAGGAAAAAGGTAAGGGTCGTTTTTGCAATTGCATCAAGAGGGTGACGACTAGCTCAAAAAGGTGTTGGAGTAGCTTTTGAAGTGGCTCTTTCAGGAACACTACTCTGATACCATGTTGAATTTTTAACAATGAATCAAGCACATGTAGTTTCTTTTCAATTTAGCATGAACTTGAACCATAAACAATGCAGCAATACAATAGTTGCAGTAACCAAGATCACAAGAAAAATAACCATGCACAAGACACAATAAGTTATCCTGGGAAAAACCCAACAACCCTTTACTATATTTCCAAGAGAAGAACCCTCTCCACAGAAAAACCTAGCGCACACAATAGGGTGCTCTATGACCAAGTAAGATAGCGCATAGAAAAAGATGTGCACTAAATTTAAGCTCTCCAAGTATGTGTTGTGAGAGAATGAGATGAATGATTCACAATGGGGATCATTCACTAATATATACATGACCTAACTCAATGAATAGACATGTCTATTGGCACAATAGGGCCGACTTGTACAAATCAATAATACAATTAATATTTTAAATAATATTAATTATCTTTACACAGTAGGGACGACTTGTACCCTTCACAATACAAATTAGGGTTTTATAATAGTCTTACTCTTTGACAATATAGCAAGGGGTCTCACACACATCCTCTAGTGCTCTGCCACTAGGGACAAGTCCACATGTTCTCAACCAAAAGGGACATCACTCTCAAATAGATCAACTCAACTAAATCCATAGGAGTACGAACTAGAGAGCCATCTCAAGTCGTCTCAACTAAGTCCATAGGAATACGATAGGAGACCATATCAAGTCATCTCAACTCAATCCAGAGGGGCACAAAAAGAGACCAACACAATCCATCTCAACTCAGTCCAAAGGAGTACAACTCACCTATCACATTGTAACACACCCTCCCCTTTGAAGGGGCTACTATAGTGTAAAGCCTCTAGATTTTCGTTTTTGTTCTCCTGCGCGAATAAGCACCAAGAAGCCTCCTCCAAGTGACCACAAGCCTAAATAAAAGGCGCTTTGTGACTTCTGTCATCGGGTATTCACATACGATCCAACCTTGACTCACCCGACCCCCGAGCTCTCGATCTAAGAGCCTAGCCTAGCGTTAGCTCTGTTCCTTAACCTCTATCCATGTGACCCCCCCCCGTTATGACTCAGGGCCCAACCCTCAAGTGCTTCAGGACTTTTCATATCGCGAAGGTGGAAATTAGTCCATCTCCTTTCCTCGGAATCCCAAAATCCGAACTCCCGATGTCAAATCAACGATCCTTAATCTCATGCGACCCAACGACTTAGATCAACTCTTTGTGAATTGGGACTTCACGTTTCGCAAAGTTCGAGGGTTTCTCACCTCCCTTCTCCTGATCCTTGATATCTCCTTGGAAAATCAACGGTCCAAGCCCTCCCTTTGATCGATGGTTGTGATCAAATCGTGAACTCAGACTTCACGAGTTCTCACGACTCCTATCTCTGACTTCCCGAGTTGCGATTCAACGAAATGTTGATCTCTCGCCACGTGTCCCTTCTCGATGGACGGATAGGATTGTTGCGGCTCCCAGCTCCTTGGGTATTCGCCTCTGCTCCTTGCAAATATTCCAAGGTCTGAATCATCGAACTCTCAGTTCTTCTACCGCCTGTCCTCGGATGATGGACGGTTCCGATTAACTTTGAAACTTCAAGACTTCGCAAAAGTACACTCTCCTGTGCACTTTCAAAGGGTTAGACCTTGTGCACTTTCCTCTGGATCTCACGGCTATGGTCCTCCGCGCATAGATCCGATGAACGAGGGTTGTCCTCTCCGAACTCGCAGGTACAATGGTCGAGGTGGGTCCCAAAGGATCCATAGATCAACGGTCCACGTTACTTCGCGACTTCGGGTTTTGGAGGTTTTGGTCACACCAACCCATAATCTTCCTGATACACGAACTCAGAACTCATAGATCCGAGGGGCTAGAGGGGTTAACTCCCGTGCTCTTTTCCATAGTCAATGACCATGACAACCCTTGGCTCCTTCCAGACGGATCTCGTCCGTCCATCCTTCGTACAAGGAAAACCTTTCCCTTTCAGTATTTTCCTATCACTATTTTCCTGATTTCTCACTCCGAACGGGTTAGGGATTTTGGTCTGGAAACTCACATGACAAGGGGGTCAGGGGAAAGTATTCTCTTCATATGGGTGGTTTCAGGTCTACACGATATTTCCTATCTCTACCATTTTACGACTTATGTCTGGGAATCCCTTCGGAGTGAAGCTGGGCATACAGTTTATCAGTGGGAAGTGTAAGTTCCCAAGCAGATGGAAGCATACGCATAACATAGCCATTTCACACAGAGATGTTCATACATGCATATATATATATATATATATATAGATGTGTAAAAACCAAGAAATCGTTCATCATTCTAACTTAACAATTAAGGCCAAGAAGAGACTTATCAGAATCATACAATGTGAAGTGACTGCTGGAAGGGGTGCCCATTTCCACCCAACCATAGGTTCAGTCACTCCAAACGGATTTACCACTAGCCACCCCTGAGCTAGACCACAATGCTCTGAAACACAGCCTTTTCTTCTCGCTCAGCCACAACGAGGACAGAGGTTACTCTCCTCTTCCCACGGGATCCTGGCAATGGTTTACACGATACCAAGCAAGGAGGACTAGCCTCTTTTATCATCTTGTATCATAACCTTCTCTGCCATTTTTGGTGTCCCGAACGCTTAGTCTTTCCATTCTTCCTCGAATCCCCAAGATTCACTTTCTGTATTTGCACTCTTCGCAGATGTGTTCTCCTCCTCTCCCCACTACACCTTCCCTTCTCACTTCTTTCAGTAGGGTTGTGTGTGGCATGAATTCCCAGTCAGTGGTCAAGTCTGGAAGCCTTATGGATGAGTGCTTACACACCCCATCCCTCATTAATTCTTGAGGAGGAATTCCCACCCACCAGCCTAACTGTAATTCATTTCTGGGTCAGAGGACAGTTCTGCTCCTGAGAAATTAAATCCAGTAAGCATTGGTTTGGTGAAGGTTAACACAACCATTCTTGGTCCCCTTCACCCTCTCTTCATATATCATTTGTGGTCTTTCTAAGTACACCCCCCTTCCATTAGTCATGCAACACTTGTCCATTTTCTTAGTAAATAATTAGGTTCACATTCGTTTACCTTTCAAACAAAGGTCCATCGAATCAATATTCACACATATAAAGTTTTCCATAGTCTTTTCGCCATTTATAGTTATATTTACAAACTAGGGGAAATGGGGCGTCACAATTCCCTCCCCCTTAAAGGAACATTGTCCTCGATGTTCTATCTATTAACATGTCCTATATGTACAGAAATGAACAAAAATGGGTATGCATGTCTCATGGCATCCTCCATTTCCCATGTGGCCTCATCTGGGCCAAAGTGTTTCCACTGCACCTTGACCTGTGTAATGGTTCGGTTCCTGAGTGGGGTTTCCTTCTTGTCTAGTATGCATTGAGGTTCTGGCAGGAATTCTTCCTCTAGTTCCACCTGGATCACAGACCAGTCAATTATATGATTAGAATCATGTACATATTTCTTCAGCAATGAAACATGGAAAACATTATGTGCTTTTACTGTGAGAGGAAGTGCTAGCCTATAGGCTACAGGTACCACTCTATCTAAAACTTCAAAAGTTCCACAATACTAGGGTGCCAACTTGGCACAAGCTCCCATCCTCAGGGAACTCTTCCTGGGCCTAACTCTGAGATAGATGTGGTCTCCCATCTTGAATTCTCTAGGGGTTCTCTTTCTGTCGGCATAACTTTTCTATCTATTTTGAGCAATTTTCAGATTTTTCTTTATCTGAATCACTTGTTATTCCATTTCGTTCAACATGTCGAATCCAATCGTAATTTTGTTCATGAGATTACTCCAACCGATTGGATTGTTGCACGGCCTACCATAGAGGACTTTGAAATGGCTCATCCTTAGTGATTCTTGGTAGCCGTTGTTGTAGCCAAATTCCACTAGTGACAGGTAATCTTCCCAGCTTTTAGGTCGATGCATTACATGCATTCTCAGCATGTCTTCTAATATTTGGTTCACTCTTTCTTTCTATCCATCGGTTTGAGGATGATAGGTTGTGCTAAACAATAATTTGGTCTCCAAGCCAGCCATCAAGGATTTCCAAAAGTTTGAAGTAAATTTTGTGTCTCTATCAGACACAATCTCCTTAGGCATGCCATGTAGTCTAAATATCTCCTTCATGAATATGTTGGCAATATATATTGCCTTGCAAGTCGATTTGACGGGAATAAAATGAGAAGACTTGCTCAATTTATCCACCACTACCATGATGGTGTCATTCTTCCTGGCCGATGTTGGTAATCCGGTGATGAAATCCATGGAGATGGTCTCCCATTTCCATTATGGTATTGACAGAGGTTGTAATAATCATGTTGTGTGTCGGTGTTCTGCTTTAACTTGTTGGCATTCTAGACATTTAGATAAATACTCAGCTATGTATTTCTTCAATCCAGACCAATAGAATTGTTTCCTAGTGGTTGTGACCATCTTTTGATAGCCCGGATGGTCAGTGTATTGTCTCTTGTGAAATTCTTCCATTATGAACCTCTTCAATTCGTCACAACTTGGACTATATAGCCTGTTTCGGTAAGTCAACATACCTCCATCTAGCATCTAGTAGCCTTCATACTTT
>SNQJ01S0167389.1:23345-38460 GCA_010110895.2 Picea sitchensis | reverse complement strand
ACATGTGACGAGAAGGGGGTAAGAAATTCAATTAATTTATTAAAATCAAATGATATTGAGGGATTAAAATTTTAAAAGGGAATTGATTGTTATTCTACATATGCTAATTAAAAATTATTAATTAAAAGGAAAGAGGGGTAAAAGATAATTTTCTACACTTGCTAATTTGAGTTTTAGATAAAAAGGGAAAAGAGGAAAACTTAAAAAGAATTAGGAAACTAAGGGAAAAATGGGGAAACATAAAGAAAAAGGGAAACATAAGGGAAAAAAAAGTAGTTTGACTAACTTAGTAAGGATTCTTGCCTTTAAGAACGTTCTAAATTGAACTCAGCTAGGAATTTAGTAAGGGCGTAAGTCATTAAAATGTGTAAGGGAATATGGGGACACCTAGGAGTGATTCTAGGAATTCTTTTAGGTGGGTGAGGGAAATAGGAGTAATTAAATAATTAATGAAATTAATTTCTGGTGCAACGAAGGGGATGGATGACACGTGTACGGGGAGAATTTTTCTTAATCAAATTATTGAACAATAAATTAAATGGAAAATTGGGAAAGAAATCACTTAGAAACTCTATATAAAGGAGGGAGGAGGAGGAGGATGGATATCTTCTTTTATGCGTAACATTACGCTGCAAATTTTTTGACTTGATTGACTTATCTTGTGGGAGTTGGGATACCCAACTCGGTGACGAGTGGTAGCTCGACCTTGCGAGGTGAGCTGTGAGCTAGTTGTTCTCTGGTTTAGTGTGCGTGGCCCCTTTGCGGCTCGAGGGGCTAAGGGGGAAGAAGAGTACCCCTAGCATTGGCTGGGAGGTACCAGTGAAGTCACATCGATCGACAAGTGGGAGTTGGATGGAGCGCACAAGACAACAACTCAGAGTTGTCACCTTGGGCTACAGTACACACACATTTATTTTCAATGGTATATTAATATTGAACTTGAGCTTTCTTTTCTTTACTTTTAATTGTGTAATGAAAGTGTTTTACTTAGCATTTTTAATCGAGAACTTAAATTCATCATAGCTTTACACTCACTGCATCGATTTGATCTCCTTGGCCACCGATCCTTGATTTCTATGACTGTTCCGTTGTTTTATTGATTATTGGAATATTTTGTGCTTTATCTTTCGTCCTCATCCCTAGATCATCAGTCCACGCATGAGCAATCAGCCAGGAGCCAAATCGATGGTCGTCACTTCGATGCATAGCGACCTATAGATTCTAATGCCCTGCTTTTCTGTGCGTGGATGATGAGTGAAGGATGTTTTTCCCAGTTGTCTACCCATGTTGGTTGTTCCTGGTCGAGTGATTATCTTGCGCCTTGTTGCGATTGATTAACTCTGCGATTTATTGCTTTGATGACGAATTTTTGCTCCGCCTTGGGCCACACTAGACTGCGTTTTATTCTTTTATTTCTCTGCGTTGACAACGACTTGTAGTTTCTTTTAATGTGCAATGGTGGCATTGTTACTGTGTAATGGTTGAATGTTATTACTCGTATTACTGTGTTTTTCTCCTCCGTTGGAATGATGATACTGGATTTTTCTCCTGTGTTTTTCCTGCGTCTTGATTGACGAAATACTTTTATCTTTTTACTTTGAAATTTTATTCCTTACATACTGGCGAATTTTCTCTCTGCAATTTAATACCTTGACTGTAATTTTCCTCTGCAATTTCATTATGTTTTAAGATGAATTTGCCTTGCGTTTTGACCCATCTGGCCAACGATTTTCCCTATGCATTTTAATATGTTTTATAGGCGAATTTTGCCCTGCGTTTTTCATACACCTGGCATTCATTTTTTCTCTACAATATATGTTACAATGATGGCGAATTTACTCAGCGAAAATTGGTGTGTTAAAAGTCAGCGAACTTTTTGATGGTAAAACTCAGTTTTTTTTTTATTGATGAAATTCAATAAACGTGATGTTAAACTCCATGATTTTTCCCCTTTATTTGACCACGATTTTGTGAAAAACCACAGTAAATTTTGTGCCTGGGTGTTGTGTTATTAATGTTAGAGCGTCCACCATGATAAACCGCATCGACGTTTTTTTACTCTGCGTTCTGAATTGTAATTTATACCCACATTTCCTTAAACCACAATTTTATTGCCACTTGCACAATTTCAGATCCATGGTTTGGCACCATGCACAATTTTTATATACCCACGTTTTCTCACTATGAATTTGTATATACAATGAATTGGAAAGCGTGCCTTCCTCAGTCGTTACACATTTTTTACTGCAATTTCACATTAATTGAGTGCACGGTGACTGCAAGTTTTAATAGTTAGGGTAATGTAATTCCTAGATAAAAGATAGTGTGTTTCTCTATAGGTGAATGTCTGCATATTCAATGTTTGTTAAAGCCACGAGTATTTCATCTTTGGCTGCATTTTTTTTGAACCCTGACTGCCAACGAACCCGTTGTTGTTACCCCTGTGTTTTCTAACATTCTTTTACTAGTGGATTTGTACCTTCAATGACAACGTTTTCTTTCTGGCTGCATTTAATTTTACTGAATGCAAGATTACTATCTGAAAACGATTGATAGATGATTGACTCTTAGGTGACAACGTTATTTATGCCGTGTTTTATTTATTCATCTGATTTCCTCTTAATTGCATCCCAACCATTTAATTGACAATCATGTTGAATATCTTAAATGTTATGACATTTTTAAATTTGTTGCCAGTAATGGTTAGTACTCAACGATTTTAATGTTCATTGACAGCGTCAATTGTATGCCAGTGTTGACTGTTACGATAGTTATATTGACAACATTTTATATTAAGTATTTGTATAATAATAAGGCAACACTATTAGCGTTTATAACGAACAACCTTGTGAGCGATTTATTTCATATTGAGCAAATATGTTAAGGTCCTAACCCGCACATAGGTAGATCAATGTATTCAGATGTAATAAAGGTCAATATTTCAATGTATTCGATGTAATAAAGTTCAATATTAATAAGGCTCTTTCAATAAAATAGAATACATGGATGTAAGAATACTCTAATAGAAGCTTCCGCTCTAGAAGGATCTTCCTCTAGATGCTTTTCTTATAGACATATTTAGTATAATAAGAGGCGAGGGTATGAGAAAACTAGCTTCGATATTATTGTACAGAGTGTCACTGACTGAGGTTGCCCTCAAGAGGCTCTGTGAAATTTCTATCCTCCGAATCAAAGTCTCTATTTCTCATAATATTTCAGATATCATTTCGTAGGCCAGAAGATTATGTTGGATATTTTATCGTTATTCTCATATTTTATTTCATTTCTATCTCTGCATATTTATTATATCTGTGATCTTGCAAGTGGTATCAGTAGCACTTCCTTGGCAAAATTGTGTATTTTTTTTTTCGTGGTAGACGTATTCGCTGCCTACTTTCATTGGGAGATCCGTTATTTATAAACCCTCAAGGGTTGAGGGATTCATACACGCAGGAACATAAGTGGTCTTTGCGTAACACCGAGCACAATTCTGTAATCCCTATTGGTACCCTTCGAGTGGTAAAGATCGTGACAACACTGTAATGATCGAATTCTTAGATTTCCTAAGCCCCTTTTACAAATCTATCTACCTTCCATCATTAGTAGTGTCACCGAGAAGACTCTGAAGATACTCTCTAGTACCCGGTAGGTCTAGTAGTACGGCCAAGGGTAACGTCTATCCTCCCATAGTGCCTGAGATATTGGGCCGGTACTACTATTGGACCCCCGCATGTATATCGAGAGCTATAGCAATGTGGAAAACCCTTGTCTCAGAGGGAACCCTTGAATACCTAAATTTTGGGGAACATAAACAACAACATAAACAATTAAACCAACAAGATTCATTGATGGCAAGATCTCGTTTGCTGTTGGCTACCGTTCAAAATTTGGGGATTTCAAGACTGGCAAAGATTCTTCTACTAAAAGTATAACCAAGCAGCTATATAAAAAAAAAAAAAAAGTTCAGAATTTTTTCACCCATTATTTGAGAGCTATTCAATTGGATTCATCTCTTCACCTTTAACACATTCATCCATATCATTTTTTGGCAAAAATTTCTACCGGCCTGGCCCCATTTTTTCACCATTATTTGAGACCTATTCCATTAGACTCCATCTCCCTGTCATCACATCTATCCATATCATTTTTCTGCAAAATTTCTAACTCACTCGGCCCTTTCAAGTTCACTCCATCATCATGGTCTATACTTGTAGCCAAGAACTAGAGTCTCATTTCAACACCTTGCAATCTGGTTTATTCAAGACCCAACAAGAAGTGCAACAACTCAAGGCTACTATTGCCTCCCGTGATGCTTCCCTAAATGCCTCCATAAATGCATCCAGAATGTTAGTCGCAGGCCTCAGAATGGCGGAAGTCAAATTTAACTCCATCTACCCATTTTGAATCTATCTTTGCATCACTGTGCACCAAACTCGTAATCCTACCGATGATTCCTTTTTCCGATGCACATAAAGATCACAGGAACTTCTTCCCATTCCTTTCAACCCTATCACTTCCAAAGGGACATACGCCTTTCCCATGTGATGTAAATTTAATGGATCTATTCCCACTGGTTGGGTCACACAAATGAACATTATTTCTCTACAACATTACAGATGAACTGTAATAAACTCCCAGATGGTGTTCTCCATCTAGATCAAGAACTACTGGGTAATGGTGGTAATGGAGAAAAACTTCCCGTCAAGGGATATATTGCTTGGACCCAATTTGTTGTCAGTTTGAGAACGCTTTGACACACCAACCATTTGGGCCATTCAAAAAAGTTGAAACAATCAGGAAAAAATAGAAGACTTCATACCGTGATTTGAGCTGCCCCAGTTTTTCAATGTGAGGGCATGATGATTGTTTTCGAGAGTGTTTTATCAAAGGCCTCAAGCAGGAGATTCGGGCCCATGTCCCTCATGGCTCAATTTCACACTTGGGTGGAGGCTACCAAAAAGCTAAAGAAGCACAACAAATTGTTTCCTCTCAAACCGTAAGCCTTCATTTATCACGCGCCCTAAACCAGCAAACCCCACCACTACTCCCTCTGTTCCACTGAAGATCCAAAAATTGACAAAGGCTGAAATGGCTAAACGCCAACTCAAAGGTCATATAATTGTGATGACAAATATTTCCTTCTGTGCCAGCAACAAGGAACAAAATCTCTTTATGGCCATCTCGAGGATATTCAAGAAGAAGATGATGATACTCCCCCTATGCCCGAGTCACAAGAAACTTCTAAAATAAAACCTCCTTCCGACCCCCCATGTGGGAACTGACATTTCCCCTCAATGCCTTGAATACCCAAATTTTCTCCTCAGCTACCCAAACCCTCAAGTTAACTGGTTACATCAAGCAAATAAAGGTCATCATTATGGTTGATAGTGGCAACACACAATTTTATTCATCACGATTGCCTAAGAAAACCCATCGGCTACATCCATGTTATCAACAATTTCCAAATCATGATTACGCTAATGGTGGTTCTATGAATGTGGTGGTGTTGTGAGTACCGTAAAGGCCTCCAAATAGGCTTACCACCACCTCAAATCCCATATGTTTGCGCATTGACATACGGGTTACATATCAGGTTAAGCGCAGACGTTAAGGACTGGGTCCCATTCTCATGGATTTTCAGAACTTAAATTACGCACTGACTCAAGGAGGCCACCAATATAGCCCTCTAGGTATCATCACGTTCACTGAGATCATCGGGCCTTCATCGCATGGAAAAACTACTCAAAAAGGTCATTCAGTCATTGCCCAACTCCATGCCATACAAGCCACAGAGACATCACTGGGGTTCTAAGACTTCCAAGCCTCCTTTCTAAACATCAAACAATATCTTTTCATTAACTCCCCAAGGACTCCCCTTCCCGCTGTTCATGATCATTCCATTCCCTTGTCCCGAGAATCCTTCCCACATACACTCATATCGCCACCCCTTTGCACAAAAATGAAATTGAAAAATGGTCTAGGAACTCCTTACTACCGGAGTCATCCATACTAGTACGAGCCATTACTCCTCTCCAGTCGCCATGGTATTGAAGAAATAAGGTTCTCGGAGAATGTGTCCCGACTTGCTCTCAACAAACCAACCATCAAAGACAAATTTCCCCATCTCGCCATTGATGACCTGATGAATTGAGTGGTGTTCAATTCTTTACCAAACTTGATCTTCACTGCCATCAATGACACGCATGAAAGAGGTCTACATTCCCAAGACCTAATCTTCACACTCATGAGGCCACTATGAGTTTTGGTCATGCCCTTGGCTTGTGTAACGCCCCCACCTTCGTGAGCCTCATGAACCATGTCTTCGGCCTTTTTCTCCTACATTTTGTCTTAGTTTCTTCGATGATATCCTCATATATAGCAAAACTTGGATAGACCATCTTAATTATGTGGATCAAGTTCTCTGCCCACTCTCAAAGAGACGCTTTTCCTTTAAACAAACCAAATGTTCTTTTATGCCTCCGGCTAGAATAAATACTTTGGGTCATCTAGTGGGAAAGGGTGGCATGGTGGACCAAAGAAAGATTGAAGCTATGCAAGACTGGCCGCGACCTAAAAGACTCTCAAAAAGTTTAAGTAGATTTTTTGGGCCTCTACAGTATTACTGCTAAAGTCATAAGAATCCATGGAAAGATTGCAGCACCTCTCTACTGACTCTCCTAAAAGTTTCACTTGGACTCCTGTAGTTTCTCAAGCTTTTCAAACCTTGAAGTTATTCTATGTGCAATTCACTCCAAGTTCCTGCTTTCCGACTTCACAAAGACTTTTGTGTTGGAATGTGACGTCTCAGGGAAAGGAATTGGTGTCGCCCTTATGCAAGAGGGTCGACCTTTGGCCTCTACCAGCAAGCAACTGCCCTGAAATAATCCGGCAAACCCATTTATGAAAAAAAGAAATGTTGGCAATTATGCATGCCGGTGAGTTGTGGCGTCCCCAGATTCTTTTGGCAACGCCTAAAATTAAGACAGCCAATTACATCAAAGCCTCAGTACTGAACAACGATTTCCTCCCGTGAACAAAAAATGGGTGATCAAGCTCTTTGATATGACTATGAGATCATTTACAAGAAGGGCAAGACAATGTCGCATGGATGCAATCTGTCTCGAAATATGAAGACGACAGGTCTCTTTTTTCCCTCTCTTCCATTGTACCTAATTGGCTCCAAGTTATGCCGTGAATGGCTTCAAGATCCCAAAAGTTCGGATATGATCCAACAACTCTGTGGTCAAGGCTCCGGCTCTAGGATACTCCTCTCGATCCAGATGAGCTTCGATATAAAGGTCGCTGTATTTAAGTAAACAATCCAAGATCAAATCCATGGTGCTTTTTGAGATTCATGCTACACCCATAACTTGGCACTCAGGTTTTACCAAAACTATTATTGGGTCAAACATTATTTTTTCTTCGAGGGTATGAAATAGGACATCCGTAAGTTTCCAGTCGCTGAATGGTGTGTCAACGCTAGTCATGAGAAAATAGCCAAACTCTGTGCACCTCCAACCAAGCCATCCCTCGCTTAAGGATATTTCTATGGACTTTTATTATAAAATACCCAAATTCCTGGGAATAAAATCAATCATAATGGTGGTGGTGGATTTCCAAGTTCCGCCATTTCTTTTCCACCCATTTAATCGCATCCACGGTGGTTTGAATTTTCATGGACTGTGTATTCGCTTACATGGCATGTCATGACTCTATTGTTTCTGAATGAGACTCCATACTTTCACAAGGCAATTTTTGGTAAGAATTGATTAAGCCACAAGGCACAATTGCATCTCACCAGCTTTCATTTCATCCCCAAACGGATGGTCAAATGGAAGTTGTCAACAAAAGTTTGGAAACATATCTGAGGGTGCTTGTCAAACAACACCAGTTGGGTTCTAATGGTTACCTTCTAATGGTGGTAATAACACTACATACCATACAACAATTTCGTATGACTCCCTTTGAAGTAGTATATGGATAGAAGCCACCTGCCTTTCTTATACTTACTGGGTACCTTGAAGGTCCGTGGCATGCACTTCAAACACTACTGCTTTGAGAGGACATCCTTCATAATTCTTAAAGAACCCGTCCTACCAACCGTGTTTCAGATCAGAACCATATAAGCAAACTTCCTGCTATATATTGTCGTAGGTTAGCACCCAAATTCCCATATCTTGCTTACGCTTCCTTGCTGCAGGGACAAGTCATTATCGCTAGTCTGCCTACCAATGGGTTACACCCTGCTTTTCATGTTTCATGCTTCAAGAAGGTGGTTGGAACCAGGTACCAAATTCAAAACAACCTTCCGTGAGTTAGTCAATAGGCTCCATTTGGCTACAAATGAAGAAGTTTTGACCGTGATGCTGTTCGCTATAGAACCATCAAGGAAGTGCTAAGACAGTGGAAAGATATGACTCCAAAAAATGCCACTTGGGAAACAACTACAATTCCAGCTAGCTTCATATCCCAAGCCTGAGGACAAGGCTATTTATAAGGGGCCAAACATGTTAAGGTACTAACCCCATAGGTAGATCAATGTATTCGATGTAATAAAGGCCACATTACTATGTGTCAATATTAATAAGGCCTTTCAATAAAATAGAATAAGGAGGATGTAAGAAGACCTAATAGAAGCTTCCGCTTCTAGAATGATCTTCCTCTAGATGCTTCTCTTAATAGACATATTTAGTATAAATAAGAGGCGAGGGTATGAGAACCCTAGCTTGGATATTATTGTAACAGAGCACTGCTCGACTAGAGGTTGCCCCCTCGAAGAGGCCTGTGAACATTGCTATCTGAATCAAAGTGCTATTTTTGTTGCTATTTCGTATATCATTTCTGTGTATTGTGAAGATTATGCTGGATATTTTACTGTTATTCTGTCATTTTTAGCATTTCATTTCTGTTCTGCATATTTTATATAACTGGTATCTTGCAGAATCCTTATAATTTTATAGGTAGCTAAATCTTGGATTAAGGCAGCGATATCAATGATATCTTTGTTACACAGTGAATCTATCAAATCCAGCGTGATACCCCTATTGCTACTTAATTTAGTGAACCTTATTATTTCAGTTTTACCAGATAACAATATGGCGCACCTAGACAGAATATATTAGACAACTTGTTATGCATAAATACTGCTAATATTGTTAGACATCGTGTTGTAATTTGATATTTTTGATGGTGTTATAATTATAGTGTTGTATACACATTGTTAATAGTGTTATAGATTAATATTGTTAATAGTGTTTTGATTAATAACGTAAATATTGATGTTGGTATTATTATTATATATTGTTAAATGGTTAGTTTAGATGGTATTTATTGATTAATTAGACTTGTTAAATTAGACAGCAAAATCGATTATTATATAAGCAACATGATTCAGTAGTTCACTTAATTTAATGGACAATGGGTATTGTTAATCAACGTTTCTTGATGTTGTTTAGTGCCTAACTTAGGTCACCTTATGATAACATTTATGACCATAGTAGTTTGGTTACCATTCACTCCTTCTCTCTTAGACCTCTTGCTTAAATGGGTTGGGTTGTTGTCGAAGTCATGTATTAGCTTGTGTTTTTTCCTTGGAGTGACGTCATCTTGTGTCTTGTTGACCTGTTGCTTGGGGGTATGGGTGTAGTCTTCTTGTCAGTTGTTAGGATCCTAGCGTGTTGGATTTATCTTGAGCCCTTGGTCTAGATAGGTTGTGTTGCACCAGGGTTATTGTCGCACCTATCACCTGGGGACGACATGATTCCCGATGAAGGGATCATGGCGCGCCCTATTGCATGGAGGCGAATGATAACTTGGCCGAAGTCGGTGCTTCCATTGTGAGTGTGTTGACCGTTGTAAGTCCGTTGTTGGCAGTTGCGTTGTAACACCTTCATGTGTTGGGTTTTGCATTCCATAGAGGTTCTAGTGATTGGTCGTCGAGACCATTGTGTCGGGCGGGTAGTCGTCCTATCTGTTGATTTATGCATGTTTCACCCAGTTTATCTTGCGCTAGTGCGTGGAGTCGTAGTTGTCTGTTTCCTTATCTGAGTAGTTGTGTTCGTCGCCAGGCCGTGTGGTTCAACCGTTTGTTGTCGTTGCCTTCTTGCCTAAAACAAAAAAGAAAATTGCACTTTCTGCTTCACTTGTTTTCGTAATGAAGAGGGGTCTTTACAATTAGATCATAAGAATTGGTTTTTGTATTAGAGGATATATTCTATCAAAGAGCAACCATATATTTAAATAAAACATAATTTTGGTTAACATGTTTAGGCTTTAATGCTTGAGAGCAACAATATATTCAAATAAAACATAATCCTAGGTATCATAATTTCAGATATAGTTGTTTAAATATATGATATCATGTCTTTAGTCATTGTAATCTATGCAGAGGATTGGCATTTCCAAGCTTCCAATTTCCCACATATCTTTATGTTTAAGTTCAATTATGCCTTCCCTAGAATATTTTTCTCCTCCATATATTGTCTAAATATCATACCACTTACCTTCCACTTCATTAAAGGGATCATTTTCCTCCATAAACAACATTACAAGCATGTGTTGGAATGTTCCAACAAGTTTGTCAAATCTAAACAAGTTCAATATGAATTGCTCTGATTTTATTTATTCCGTTATTGAGTTTGTTAATTTGTTTTTCGTGGTCTTTATTGAATCAGTTTACTCTTGGGCGGAAGGGGTCTCATACACCAATTTGGTGTCTGGCTTGGCCGTGACCTTAAAAATAGATTATTATTATTATTATTATTATGGTTTTCTATTCATTTATGTGATAAACATCAATGAAGGAATAGTTACATATGCATACATTTTATTAAAAAATGAAAATTAATTATACAAAAGATTTGTGTGGTGATTGTTGAAGATTTATAATGGATAAAATTGATTGTGCATTGATTTCATTATTTGTACAATGGACTAAGTTGTTTTTTGTATTTCTCTTGCTATGGTGTATTTGTACAATGGATAAAATTGTTTGCAATGCATTGGTTTCAATGTTTTGTGCATTGATTTCATTATAATGCATAGATTTGAGTGTTCATAAAGTTAATAATTTTCAACCAAATTGTTTGCTACATTGTTCTTACTATAGTGCATTGAAATGGATAAAATTGATTTGAGTGCACCATTTTCAGTGTTGTGTTTGGATCATTTGTTTTTTATGATTGGCATCTATGATATATTTCACATCCTCCTTTTGTTATAAGATTTTTGTTACAATCGTGGTACAATTATTTATATTATCATGTTCCTTCATAATGAAGAAATGAATGATGTAAATGTTGAAGATGTAACACAAGAACATGTTCGATGACATAGGGAGAAGATAGGTCATATGACTAATCAACAAAAGGAAGATGGAAGAAGACAAAAAAACGAACAACAAAGAACATGGTAACAAATTTAGTTGCAACAAATGACACTTAACCAATGACAAGAATAGAGAATAAATTGTGGACTAATGCAAAACTTGTCAATGGTGATCTTGGAGTTGTAGAACAAATTGTGTATATCCATGGAATTTTAACCCCTGGAGCTCCCACATATGTCTTAGTAAGATTTGATAAATTATGTGGGGATTCTCACATGTGTTTTAGTAAGATTTGATAAATTGTGTGGGGGTTCCATGGAAAAGCTAGCAAGTGTGGCTATAAGAAAAGCTAAAGAAGATAGATTGAGATTGATCACTATGTAATATATATATGTGTGTGTGTGTGTGTGTGATGTATTATATGCATCTTATTAGTTATTTACTATTCACTTGCTTCATCATTAAATATTTTATTTTATTATTATTCACCTTATTCGTCATATAACTTTTGAAGTGACCTTATTGATAATACTCTCTAGGTTATAGATGATAATAAATTTCACTGGATCAACTTCATATAAAACATATACATATGCATAATGATAATCATCTAAAATTTTGACACAACAAGTAGCAACTAGAATCAACATAGATCCATCTTAACTCTAGATTTATCAAACATTAAGAAGAATCAAATCCCCAAAGTGTCACTCTCGACACTTAATAAACTTGAAGTTAAAATAAAAATAGACTAGTATTACAATTGTTAATAATGTTAATATTGAAATGAAAAATACTACTATGACATCAACTTATATTATTTTTTTCAATTTTAAATAAATTATGAATTTAAAAAACATTTTTAAATGTATTATTTAGTTATTATTTTATAAATTTTATTATAACAAAAATTTAAAATAAAACATATTTTATATATATTTCAAAAATAACATATAATTTGTGTACTTTAAATCACATTTTTACAATATTTAAAAAAAATTCAAATTTATAATTTCAATGAATGCATTCACAATTATTTTTAACTATAAGTTTTTATGTTTAGGAAGTATTGATATTAATACACTTAATTTGATTTTTAACTTTTAATATTAAGAGGAACCAACATAGTCTCAAAGTCTACTTTTAATAAATTTGAAGTTAAAATAGAGATAGACTAGTATTAAAATTGTTGATAATGTTAATATTGAAATGCAATGAATACATTCACAATAAGTTTTGATATTTAGTAACTTATTAATATTAATATACTTAATTGTTTTTTCAATTATTATTTTTAATATACTTATTGATATTTAAGAATTTATTGATATTAATATACTTAATTATTATTTTAAATTTTTAATGTTATAAGGAATCAAAATAGATCCATAAATCCATTTTAATTCTAGATTTATTAAAGG
The DNA here is from genome assembly GCA_010110895.2 of Picea sitchensis. Taxonomy (NCBI): domain Eukaryota; kingdom Viridiplantae; phylum Streptophyta; class Pinopsida; order Pinales; family Pinaceae; genus Picea; species Picea sitchensis. The sequence continues at coordinate 25,713 of SNQJ01S0167389.1, read as the reverse complement.
TTAAGAGGAATCAAATCTCTAGAATTTTAGACACTTAATAAATTTAAAGTTAAAATGGAGATAGACTAATAATAAAATTGTCGATAATGTTAATACTAATAAAAGAGTATTATGGCATTAATTAATATTATTATTTTTCAATTTTAAATATTATAGTTATTAGTTTATAAATTTAATTATAATAAAAATTTATAATATTTCTCTGTGGTTTTGAAATTATATCTCTGCTATTTTGAATGGGAATAATATTTCTCTGCGGTTTTGAACGAGAATAATACTTCTTTGAACGTGAATAATACTTCTATGTTTTTTGAAGGAGATATGGGTTTTCGAAAATTATTTTTGGCTTCTTCAACCGGTTGAGAAATTGGACATGTGAATTGAGGTGAGTCATTTTTTACTTTGATTCAATTTTAATTTAAAATATATTTATAATCGAAAGAGATTTAAATATATTTTATTTATTTTTTATTTTAAGTTCCATAAGTAAAAGTTGATTTGAGAGATAAAGTCAATCCAAAATAATAATTGTTACATTTTTTTCTCTTCTTTTCAATATGAGCACTCCACCAACTATTCCAAAAACTCATCCTAACAAGGGGATGCCCCCCAAAATCACCCTAGATATCCTTTACGATTATATGGAATCAATAGAAAAAAAGAAGAGAAGAGAGAGATGCCAAAATCCAAATAGAGTTGGAAACATTAGAAAAAATGAGTGAATAAAGAGACATAAAACTCCAAATAGAGCTAGAGGCAATGATTGATAAAAAAATTAAAGATACCATTCAAACTCAAATAGAAGATAGATTATTAGGGTTCAAGACTGAATTGCAGACTATGAAGGATATGATTCAAGAAATGGAAAAACATAAACAATCAAACCAAGAAGGAGGGGTTGAAGAAAATCACAACTTGAGAGATAGGATTAAAGAGTTAGAAGAAAAACTAACCAACAAGTTGACCCTTAGTAATATGGAAAACAAATTGGATATCAAACCCATCAAAGAGGAAATGAATAAGCTAATCGAATTGGAACATGAGCGTAATAAAAGATCCTTGAAACTCATAATTTTTGGTATAAAAGAACAACAAGAAGAGGATACGCTAGCAATAGTAAAAGAAGAATTAAATAATAAATCACAAATTGATACAATTTTCCTCATAGAAGCAAAGAGGCTAGGATAAATAATTGATCACAAATATAGGTTGATCCATGTTAAAGTAAGTTTTAATGGCCATAAAAATAACACACTTAATAAATATCTAAGCTTAAAAGGGTCGAGAATATTTATAAATGAAGACCTCATTCCCGAAGACCAAGCTGAATTAAGGAAGGAAGTTCAAAAGTTAAAAGAAGTCAGGAAAGAAGGAAAATGAGAAATAATTAGAAATCGAAAAGATATTGTTAGGGATAGAGACTAGAAGGATAATAATAAATAGGAATTTGGGACACTCAGGATCCTTTTTTGGAATTGGCATGGCTTTCCATGGTGCAAAGGTCCTATGATAAGTTGGATCCCAAGTGATATTGATATTATCTATCTAGTTGAAACTTGGGAGCATGAGGAGTCTAAGGTCCCTAACATGGAAGGATTTGTCTTGTGGTTGACATGGAACAAAAAATCCCATCGTAGAGGGATAGGAGGCATAGCTTGTTATATTAGAAAGAGCATATCTCCTCACATTCAACTTCATAAGATTGACCAGTACATTTGGATAGAAATTTCAGACACCAATGCTAAGAAGATATATATATATATATATATATAGCAATTTGTTATTTTGCACCTATTAATTCTACTTTTTATAAGAAAAACAATCTAGATAACAATTGTCCCTATAATAATTTAGAACAAGCTATTTATAGTTTGAAAAATGAAGGCAATATCCTCCTGCTAGGAGACTTTAATGCTAGGACTGCAACTAAACACGCTACTCTTTTACGTAATGACTCCAACCATAATCCTTTATGGCTAGATGAGGTCCTTTTTTTATCTAATAGCTACAAAAGAATATCTGAAGACCTAATTGACAATTTGTTTGGTACTGAGTTGGTCAAGGTCTGCAGCTCTCAAGACCTAATAATTTTCAATGGAGTAATGAAGTGGCCAAACTCCAACCAAATGACTTGTATTCATGGGCTATGTAGTAGTGTTGTAGATTATGTGATATCTGATATCCCCGTTTCCAACCAAATATAAATTTTTTACCTTTTAAATGACCATGAGCCTGATTCTGATCATAAACCTTTAACCCTGAATCTAAATTTTTCCATGCATAGGAGCGCCATTGAAGAGAATTCCTATAATCAAAGGAATTTGCACTTTGACAAAAGTAAAGTTGACATTTTCTTAAAGGATTTAAA